>VZUI01027284.1:0-91993 GCA_013401135.1 Cettia cetti
GTGACGGCTCGGCCGGTGCCGCTCCCGCCCCGCCGTTAACGGCCCGCGGGACGCCGGTGCGGGCGCGCGCCGGTGCCCCCGTGAGCGCCCGGCGGTTGCGCGCGTGCGGCTCTCCCGCCGCCTCACGCGCCTGGAAGCGGGAGCTGGCGCTTCCCAGCAGAGCGCCACCGGCCCGCGCCGTCGCGATCCCCGTTACCCGGCGTAGTCTCCCGCAAGGTTCCGTGCTGGGATCGCGGCGCGGTCGTACCGCAGCGCCCTGCTCTGACCGCTTGGTTCGCGCTCGGCGGTCGTCTTTGCCCTGACTGCTGTGCCCGCTGTGTGCCCACACCCGGCTGCGCTTTGGTTTGGGGTGTAATTCCTTGACATAGAAATGCCTTAGGAGCCTTATTTTGCATCACTAGAATTAGCATACGTGAAGCAACTCTGTGCAGGTGTTTAGTCGGGATTTCTCTCAGCCTTTACTTCATTAGCTGCACCAAGGCTCTGCCCTGTCTCTCCATGTCCCAGCCCCATTCCTTCCTTTGTTTCTGTCACTGCATCGTTCGAGCAGGTGCTAAAATTTCTATGATGAGCCTTAAATAAGGTTTTCTGGGTGTTGGAACTCTGGGGACATAGTCCAGAACACGCTTATTCACGTGACGGGGCATGCGGTCGCCTCCGCTGGGAACAGCTTGTAAAGTGTAAGTTGCTCATACACGTAAGAGCTCTCACCATTGTGCCCTTGATTAATCAGTAAGCGGTTGGCAAAGGAGAGGGCATGTCCTTTGGTCCGTTTGTCCTCATGTTCTCCTGAGCTACGTCCACTTGCTGGTGCGGGGCAAGAGACCTTGTGCATAAATGCCTGTGCTTGTCAACATGCCTGCCATCTGAACATGCTGGTCACTCCAGCCTAGGTGTCCAGGGCCATTGCTACATCCCCTGCCTGGATTTATATGAGCTGGGCATAAATCATGCTACCTAATTGCATATTATTTATTAATGTGCACACTTAAGGTACCAATACTTTCTTATTTTCAGCAACTTTTTGGTAACTGTCAATTAAAACTCAGATTGCATTTTTCTACAGATGATGAAAAAGTGCCCCCCGCCAGCCCTCAAATATTTTTAAGAAAACACTTTCACCTTTATTCGTTATTTAGGCAGTATCTGTTCAAAACCAATAGAAGCCAGCCTACATAGATGCAGTGGATGGATCTTCTTCAGCTCCAAGAGAGATCTATATTCAGATCACTTCTGAGTAGGTAATCTGGTATTCTATACAAGCAAAACTGCAATAAACCAGTACAGCTTATTCCAGCCTTTTCTTCTCCCACAAAAGCAAAATAAGCTATACCAGCAAAAGCTCAGTGCTGCTTGTGATTACATCTACACCTGGGGCTTTCATGAGCCTGGGAATGATAATCGCAAATCGTGCTTCATTGCATCCCTAACCAACGGCAGTGCTGGGAAAAGCTTGCAGGATCCTGCAGATCAGTGCCACAGATAGGGAGCTCAGAGTGCAGTCATTAGCAGAATCCCGATGTCCTCAGATCTTTTTAAATGCAAAATTTTAGTGATGACTGGTTGACAATGGACTATCTGCTGAAGGGTTTAGAACTAAACATACTGCAAATGTTTACACTGAATGCTACTGGTCAGGATTTACCAGCTGAACAAAATGAGATTTGTGGATCTTCAGGAGAAGGCTGTTTGAGATTATGTCCTCCTAGAGGAATTGGGAGCCTCAGCCATTACTTTGGTACTATCTGCTCTTTTCACTGGATGATGAAAGAAGAGCTAAAATGCTGGAGAAGACTGTATATCCTATATCTGCAGTTCTCCCTCAAAGATTTGTTTATGTGGGAAAACTCTACCAAAGAGGGCTAAATATGAATACATCATAATCAAATCTGTGGAATGGATCTCAGTCTGTCAGCACCCAGAGACCTTTCTGCCCCAATCCATACTAGGGGAGATCTAAACTCTCTGCAGCCATTATCAGATGTTCCTGGCAGAAACACGACAGCAGTTCCTGAACAGGCAGCTGTTTGTTAGTGCCTCTCAGTAGAAATGAGAACAACTTCACAGTGGGTTTTGCAATAAAGGAGCTGTCATAGGTGGCCTGATGCAGAATTTGTGAGTGTAAGTGACAGGGTTGGTGGCCAGCTCAGCCCCAAAGAAGCTGAGGCCTCATGAGTTGTAACTATCAGGTTATTTGACCAAGTCCTGAGTAAGCTATAGCCTATTCACTGTATTCTCTTTTAAATTAGGAGAATCACAGCCTGGTTATCATACTTGGTCTTCTACCACTGGAGATGAGCTCTGCAGTACTGCTTTTACTTTAGCAGTTTACCACAGTAATTACAATTTTAAAAATTCCCCCAAACCCCAAAGCATAGAACACTTAGGATGGAGGAGGTTCTTTTAAAAATAAAAGTATAAAAGGAGTTGCAAAACTGTTGACAAAATTTTTCGGAACTCTGACAATATTATTCTGAGCAGAAATTTGCTAATGATCATTGGTGCTATTCTTTTTTTTTTTCTTTTTTTTTTTTTTTTCCCCAGATGCATTTCTGTGTATGGTCTGCTTCTCTACTGAGATTACCAAAATTCGCATGGCAACTTGTTGCCTAAGTCATTCTATTAGCAAGACATGACAGTTGAGAACAGTGATCTGTCCCTTTTTATGATTATTGTTCACTTGCACTCTCACTTTACCTGTTCAAATGTTTAGAAAACAATCTTTAAGATACTTCTAGTAATACTTGTCTTTCAGATATTCCTAGCAGAGGACAAAATCTGAGTTCCATAAACAAGTACTAATTATATTAATTATATGTCCATCTATAAAATTTTGGCATAGTTTTATTGTGTTTCCTGAGGATACATTTTAATTTCAGCATATAAAGGTCAATTTATATATTTTACCTTTTATACTGATGCTGACAACATGGACAACTGGATGGGAATTCTGAGCTTTAAACCTATTAAAGACAAAGGAAAAAAACCCTTTAAATCCTTTGAAGTCTTCAATTCAGTGTAATCTCAGTCCACATGTATGTGTTCAGGATCATGCACATGTTCTAATCTGTTATGGAGGCCCTGTAACCCAGTCAATGTGAAAATTATAAATAATGCTTCATTTATACAGGTGTTTACATTTCAAACCTTTTTGCCAGAGCTGCATGATCTGTGATCTCAGACTTTGGCGTGTGTAGAAATGAATCAGGCTGATAAATTCATGATAGAGACTATGTAGTGTTGCATCAGTGTTAAAGTATTTATAGTGTTGTTTACAAAACAGTAAGACAGCTTTGAACTGGCTGAACCCAGGGACTAGGAGGTCCTTTCCAGTCCTTTCTTTCTCCAGGCATTTCTCACGTCCTTTATTTTCTACAGAAACTTCTGTCATATTTGTTAAATATGCAGAGCTTCATAACAATAACAATAGTGTCAATGAAGGATGCTTGTGCAAAGTAAATTAATTGCCTGTGCACACTTCAAATGCAGAATGGGGAAAGGTCAGAACACTATCCAAATAAGACAAGTTTAGATTCCCCATTAATTGTTTTGTAATCTGCATTTATAATAGATTTCCAAGAACAAAAGACATTCCTTTAGAAACAACTGAGGTTGCTAAGTGATACAAATGTATTTAGTGTGTCCTAACTTGCAAAAGCCGAGCACATTAAAACAAGAGCTTTAATAAGCAGCAGTGTCACAAATCTCACCTTCATTCCCAGGGTAAATATAAACCTGTTGGCCAACAGCTTTACATGGTTTGGGATACCCAGTCTGAGACCTTAATAGAAACAGGAAACATCAATTGTTTCAAAAAATACAGACTTTCACTCTTAAGGAATTGAAATACACATACTTTGTCCCAATAGATGTTTGGGATTTGTTTCTTTCGTGTATTGCTTCTGTTTATCCTCATTCAGTTACCTAAGAATTTGTATGTAGGGATACTGCTTCCTAACAAGGCTGAAAAATGCGCTGTCACTTGTGAGGCTGAGCTATTTCTTTTTGCTGAAGTTGTCATTGTTTCTTATATCTTTTAGACACAAAAACCCCACTCCACTCTTTTGGGTAAAGCAAAGAGCCAGCACCTTCTTCTGTCTTCTCACCTTCTTCTAATGTCTGACACACCAAACTGCTGTATTTCATCTTGTGCAAGCAATCAGAACACAGGGCCTCTTTGGAGGGACCACAGTAACATTCTTTTGGCCTGGTAAACTGATTCTTCTCTTTCCCTAAGCTGCAAAACCTCTTCTCCCTCCTCTGATACACACAAGATGCAGTTGATGCCCTGTACCTGCAGCAAATGTGCAGAAGTGGACAGTGTGCAGAAATTGCTTCTGAGGAGTGCATTGAGCTACCTGTTCATTAGGAGCTGCCAGGTTGCCTTGCACAACTGCCTCTGCTAGTTTAGGAATGAGACAGGAGGCGTGGGAAAGGAGCCTACAGATGTCTCAGGGATGCACTAAACTACAGGGCAACCAAGTCTTTGTTTGTTTATTCAAATAATTGACTCACTTCCAGCTTTCCTAATAACTGGAATGCATTTTAATGGTAACCTATATTATAAGTAATGAGCCAGTGTAACCCATTCTGTGGGCTCTCATAGGTTTTCCATATAGGCAATTCCTGAGAATAATTTCCATTTGTTCAATCTTTTCAAATATCGAAATATAGGAAGCAGAGATGAAAACAATATATTGAACCACTCCTAAAATGTCATTAAATGGACTTGAGGAACATCTCTTAAAAATATGAGATTCAAGAGAAAAGCCCTTCACCTTTTGTCAAAATACCCTGCACATTTCTGACAAAATCCTTGTGCTTGTTTCTATACCTTCAATTGGTAATTGTTTGTTAACCAGACATGTCTCTTGAAAGTTCTGTTCAAACAAGCCTATCTACAGTGAATACTGAAAAGCCACGATCAATAAACTAGTATTTAATGATTACAAGTAATGCATCTCACTCAGCATGTAAGGCAAAAAAAGGAAAAAAAAGCCTCCTGTCTAATTATATTTGAAGTAGACTTGTTTAAAATTAAGGGAGCACTTGTCCCACAAGGACTGCAGCCAGTTCCACAGAATCAATGGAACCTGGGCAGGACTGCCAGCTCTCCTCATTGAAATTCCTCCTTCAAGCATACTTTTGACATTAGGCCATTAGAAAAAGTTGACTGTTACTTAAAAAGAAAAATGAAAACCAGGCACCACCTGAGATCTGACAACTCATTCTTGTTTTGAGTCTGAACTGTGCTGTTAGTGCAATTTAGGCCCTGGATTTGTTTCTTACAGAAGCATGATCAACCTTCAGGTAAGAAACCTCTCAGGGCAGCTGTGGTGGTTATAGATGTGGTCACATTTCCTTCTTTTGCTCTGACCACAGCTCACCTGTTTGGTTTTTTTTTTTTGTTTTGTTTTTTTTTTTTTTTTGGCAGTATTACTCATCTCATTGTAAATTCCTCAGTTTTCCTCCTTAATCTAATCCCGCAGAGCACTGTGATGTTCACTTGTGGTACTCAGTATGATATTTAATCTCTGCCATTTTTCCCTGTGAGAGAGATCAGTAAAAGATTTTAAAACTAACAAACTGCATATCCATTTTTCTCAAGACTTATTAGCCCTTTAGAACAAGACAGATAGATCTAGCTTCTTGAAACACCTTTCCTTCTTCTCTTTAAAAATATTATGTCCATGACAGTCTGATTCCACTGCACATGCTCCTTTCTGTTTTACCTAAAAGAGTCCTTTTGATCTACTTACAGTTCTTTTTTTTTTTTTTTCTCTCCAGTAACTTCTGAATATCCAAACACATTTCATAGAATCATGTAATGGTTTGGGTTGGAATGGACCTTAAAGATCATCTTGTTCCAATCCCCCTACTGTGGGCAGGAGCACCTTCTGCTAGACCTAGCTCTTCAGAGTTCCATGCAATCTGGCCTTGAACACTTCCAGGGATGGGCATCCACATCTTCTCTAGGCAACCTGTGCCAGTGCCTCATCACCCTCACTGTAAAGAATTTCTTCTTAGTATCCAATCTAAATCTACAGTCTTTCAGTTTAAAGTCATTCCCCCTTGTCCTGTCACACTACATACCCTGGTCAAAAGTCCCTCTCCAGCCTTCTTTTAGGTCTCCTTGAGGTACTGGAAGGCAACTCTCTCAGCCTGTCCTCACAGGAGAGGTACTCCAGCTCTCCAGTCATGCTTATTTGCCGCCTCTGAACTTGCTTCAAAAGGTTTATGTCTTTCTTGTGTTGGGGGAACCCAGAGCTGGATGCCATACTCTAGGTGGGATCTCACAAGAGTGGAGTAGAGGAGCAGAATCACCTTCCTTGACCTGCTGGTCAGAGTGTGAAGAAGTGGCTTATTTTGATGAGTTTGAGAGGTATTGTTCCTCTATCTGTGTATTTAATCTTCCAACCATCTATTAGGTTAGCCTGATTTTCCCTTTTTAAAACCAAGCCTATATATTTTGACAGTGAATTTCCCAATAGCAAAGTCAACAAACAACACCCATAAATTATTACACAGTAATAATTCCCATCACATTAACAACTGTGTTTTCCTGTATATTTTTTAGGGCTAAATTCACCCTCAGTGGATAATGAAAAACAGCCTTTTATGTTTCAAACCTTTCAACATATAATGTTCATCATAATAGATTTCATGATATCCTTGGGTGCTATTATACATGCATAATTTAGAGTAAGTATCACAGGTCATGTAACTTACCTCCTTCTAGTGTAGGGTTCTCAAGACTTTTGTATAAAAAGTATTTGGCTCATAATAAGAGACATGGAGAATGTTCCTGCCTTGTTCAATTTTCCTCTCTCCAGGGTTCTGCTGAATCACCACAGTCCACAGCCAGGGTACCCACATAAAGTGGCCATGATTTTAAACTATAGAATCATAGAATACAGGTTGGAAAGGACTGACCTCAAGGAACATGTAATCCAACCTTTTATGGTAAAAGCAAAGTTTAGATAAGATGGCCCAGCATACTGGCAGCCAGATCTCAGGAGTGAACTGTATTGGGGAGTCCACCACTTCCCTGGGGAGATTATTCCAATGGCTGATTGTTCTCTTTGTGAAAAGCTTTTCTTGTGTCAGTAGCTGTAACTTCCCCAGGAGTAACTTGTACCCAATACCCCTGTCTTTTTCATGTGACTCCTTGTAAAAAGGGAATCTCCATCTTCTCTGTAGCCACCCATCAAATAGTGGAACATAATGAGGAGGCCTCCCCTAAGCCTTCTTTTCTGAAGGCCAAATAAACCCAGTTCTCTCAGCCTTTCCCCCTGTCACAGGCTTCCCAGTCATTTGATCATCTTTGTGGCTCTTCCCCGGACCCTCTCCAGCCTGTCCACATCTTTTCTGCACAGCAGGAACCAAAACTGAGCACAGAATTACAGTGTGGCCTGATGAGCACTGAGCAGAGTGGGATAATGACTTCTGGATCTCTGCTGGTGATGCCCTTGTGGATGCATCAGCCTGGATTTTTTGTCTCCATGGCTGGGGGCCTGGCAGTGCTGGTGCAGACAGAAGTGAAGGAAGTATTGAGAACCTCTGCCTTTTCAGCACTGTCAGTGACAAATTCATCTCTCTTATCAGTGAGATAGTATTTTCTTTCTCTTTCTGTTGATTATGTATCTGAAGAACTGTTTCTGTTAGTTTTAAGCAGATTCAGAAGCACACAGTTAACCTGAATTTTAATTTTCTTTATAGCAAGGCTTGGATTTGTGGCAGTTCTGTAGCTGCAGAGGAGCAGACTAAGTTGCCCCTGAAGCAGGAAAACTGAGCAGTGCAGAAGTGGTGGGGAGAAGCTCTTTCAATCATCTCAGAGAGAGCTTTCCCTTCCCACTTGTGGTTGCAGGGCTGTGTTTGGGTTGAGTGGAGATCTCTGGAATGAAGATTTACTGGTAAATCTTTAGGGGAGCTACTACTTTTTTTGCATGATCTGAATTGTTCTTGGACTCCCACTGTTGTTTTAGATAAATGTGCTCTTTTACCTTTGAAAGCATTCAACACTTCGGAATAATTAGCTGTTTCTTCTGTATATCATCTCTTAAACTAAGAGTAGCAAACCAAAATTCCTGCCAATTATGAAGTTTTCTACACTTTAGAGCCAAATAACAATAACTATTTCCTGTCTCCCTCTGTGTTTCTTCCCCACACTGCCTGCTACAGGACAACTGTGATTGCCACTGGACATTTTGATTCCTGTGTTTTATACTTTTTGCTGAAAGATGTGACTGTATTTCAAAGAAGTGAGTCATGGGGATTCAAGTGAGGTGTTTTTTTTTTTTTTTTTTTTTTTTTTTTTTTTTTTTTTTTTTTTTTTTTTTTTTTTTTTGTCAGGAGAATTACAACTAGCCCTCCCCAATAACTCCCTAAGCACTGGCTGCATTTTGGGGGGATTTAGAAGTGTTCTATGTGCTCCTGCAGTAGCTGCCTCAAGCCTCTTGCTAGTTTATGAAGGGGCATTTTCCTCCTCTGCCTCTGGAGTGTGTCTTTATACCTTCCTTTGTGTCTCCTGTAGTTGTCACAGGTTCACAATGCCACATGTTTTGTAAAAATAGTGTTTTAAGCTTTCTGACCCTGCATGCCCACTGCCATGCCCATGTTGCAGCCCTCATCGTTGTGCTGGAGAGGTGTGTTGTGCCACACTAGGAGCCACCGAGCTGTTCTTTGGAAAAGTATCCTTTTCAGGACTCTAAAAATACTGGATCAGCAGAAATGAGCAATGCAGGGGCAGAGGAGGGCAGGACTGAGGAAGGATGTTGAAATAGGAACACTAAAAGTAGGTTCTACCCTTAAAAACACTTCACACCATAAAACCATGCCCCAGGATTTCTGCCAACTTTAAAGGTTCGTAGCAGTACCACAAGCTGGTGGTGCTATGCATTCTATGGCAGGCATGAGCAGGAGGCCTCAGGCAATAAGGAAGGAGGAATGGAAAGGCATTGGAAGAGTAATATCATTCAAGTGGTGAAGAAATGTCCTCATAGTACAGAGCAGCTGACAACACAGACACTTCAGTATCAGCCTTTATCCTCCTGTTAATCTGGCTGCCTCATATCAAAAACAACCACAGGCTTGGGTTTCATATTTTTTAGTGTAGAAAGGATTCCAGTTATACTTGTAACAACTTCCAACTTAGGTTAACTTTGCAGTGAAATTGAGTTCAAAGATCTTATAAATGGAATTCTTGATTGCAAAATTGATTTTAAACTGTATAAAGTAGTTCTGTTGGCACTACGCTGTTTTAGCAAGGTCAACAGGACCCTTAAGGCTAACATTTCTAAGGCAATTTGTCCAGGAAAGAAACCTCTTTTCAGTTAATGAACCATTTTATAAAGAACTTAATATTGTTAGCTTTCACTATAACTTTCCTATAACTTTCCTATAAAATACATCTTCAGCTGGGAAGTCATCACTTAGATTATGTACCATTGGCATCATGAGTTCATATATTTTAGAAGCTTCCTCCTTTACTGTTGTCACAAATTTACCTTCATGATCCATTTCCAAATGGTCCCTACTTAAAGTCTGTGTTTTTTTACTGAATGTCAAGCTGCAATAAGAAAACTCTCCACCACATTTACCAAAATTCGTTGGTGTTGCAGCCTGGTGGGTTTTATTACTTTCCTTTAACGTTCATTTGAATAAGATAGTAAATTGGGCAAAACAGTACTAAAACCAGAAGTTGCAACATGGTTTGTGAGCACACAAACTTATAAATGAGCAACAAAGGCAGGAATCAGGGTAACTGGATATCATCTCTCTACATACTTGAGTCTACCTTTCTTCTATTTCAGAATCATACCTGACTTGAAAGACACTTGCAAAGCAATAAAAAAAATTAAAAATATCAAAACAGTAAGCAGCCATGGCAGTTCCAGCTTAGTGATCACTTTCTTCCTCATGGCTTTCCTGCTCTTCGTATTTATCAGCACTGAGCATTGCAGTCTGCTACAGCAAATTGTGGTACATCAGAGCAGGAATTGCACCGCAGAAATTAAAACATTAATGATGATGATTAAAGTTTTCTTGGGATTTCCATATGCACTCATTATCACTGCTGACATCATTCACTCTCTGTTCTGTGCTCATTGAAGGCTTTGCAACTGAAGTAGGTAGGATATACTGAAATGGAAATAATTTCTTGAAAATAATGTGAATCTAAATTCATCTTCCTTCACAAAATAATTCTGAAAGAATGATGCAGTTCCAACATCCCAAAAGGAAACATCTTCTGAGATACCAAAAGAGGAAGCTGGTTGCATTGCTCAATAAGAAACCCCTTGAAAATGACAAGCAGAAGGGAGTGACCACATGAATATTTCCTGTGCTGAGGTGTCCCAGCTTTTGCAGGGGTGTTGCAAGGTGACTTGTGTAACTTGTGGGTAGTCTGGATGGCACCTCATTGTGGAGATGGCATTTGATAATGACCAAACCTGACTAAGCCAACACAATGCCAAGCTGCCTTTGAAAGCCCTTCCCCACCTTCTCCCTTTTCTGTGTTTCTAACACATCCCTTGTGCTGGCTCTGGTGCTCTTTGGAGCCACAGGCAGTCAGATCAGAGGGTCCAGACAGCAGAAAACTAGGCCTGCAAAAAAGCATTGAGTTATAGATCAGTTTAGCTTTCTGCTCTGAATTATTTATGGTTTGATGTACATCCCTAGAAAAAAGCTTGCAGAAAGCATGGCTGGCAGGCAGGAGAGGGAGTGGGACTTCTTTCAGCTATTATGTTTGGTTTAACTGAATCATAAACCTGCAGGAGAAGTCTCCCCAGTACACTGACTTTGGTAGTGAAGCTCTTTCAAACAGTGCCTGCCATGCTCCAGGCCCAGCTGACTGCTTCTGCCTGTGTGCTGAAATTCATCATTCTTCAGGTGGATCTGTGAAATCAATCTCTGCAGAGCTAGACTATAAACTGGGCTGTGGCTCAAGGTACATAACTTCTGACGCAAGAGCAGAGGTGATGAGCTGTGGTGTAACACCAGGAGTGAGTAACTGGAGGTCATAGGGCAGGAACTTGACCCACGTGGTTGCTGGAGCCAGTCTCTCATGAAACTGTATTTGGAGTGGTCTCAATGGCTTATGTTCCTTGACCTGATCAGTACCTGCCATTCGTCTGTGCTTTTTGATTAAAGAAGATGCTCTGTGTGGCAGCTGCACCAGTGGATTCAGTGTTTTTCCCAAAAAACAATCTGCTGAGGGAACAAATTAACACACAGAAATTGTAGCATGGCATTGTGGGCTTGTATAGGACACGATGGTTATCCGTAATTCAGTCTTGCAGCATAGACAGGCATGGCAGAGAGGACAGTACTACAAGAGCAGTGCAGTTACTGGTGTCACAGATCTCCTTTGCAGAAGGGAGCCATGCAGATGTGCTCAATATCACTCATTAGCTCACATTACAGAGCTTCAAAATCCATTGCTTTTATCATGGTTTAGGAATAAAAAGAAATCTAATTTCTTCCATGCTGGCAGCAAACCATGTGTTATGTTGGGTACAAAAACATCTTAAGAGTGCCTGTATTTAGACTTGGACCAAAGCTCCTGAAGGCATTGTCTTCATGGGTAGTCCCAGTGTTCCACTGGGAGTTTGCATGCTGTCAAGTCTCCAAAAAAATTGTGATTCTATATGCAACCATATGACTGCAGAAGTGGTGTCAGAGGCAAGGACCAGCCACCATAAAGATCTATCTCTGTTGTGGCTGGTGTAAGGGATGAGTAAACTTTTTGGACTTCTCTGTCTGAGAAAACGTTGTAAAATATTTTGCTTATAATACATTTTCTGCTTGGAAAGTGTGTCAAAGTTTGAACTGATTGTCCACTATGAGTGAACTCTTTATTTCGTCCTTGGCTCTTTGAATTACCCAGTGCCCAGTGGAAGCCTTCTCTTATTACAGCCAAGAGAAAATGTGTAATGGATGTTAGCAGATCCCCTCCCACCCCTGCCAATATGTAAAGGAGGCTAATACTGCTCGTAAAAAAAAGTTATGCACATAGTTTCTCATTCTGATCACAAGACAAAGCCAAGTATGATGGAAAGCATTTTCACTCTGAACTGATTTGTTGTATATATATATTACTGTTTGTAGCAACAAACATGCCACTGTAATGTAAAAATGTCAGTCCTCAGGTTGAATTTGTAGTTGCAGTTATCTGATTACATAGAATGAAATGCTGAAGAACTGTAAAAATCTCAAATATTTATTCAGCAAAAAAAGCTGAGTCCTGTAGACTCTTCTTTCACCGTGCACATGTGCATGTTTCTTGTGTACTATTTAGTGTGTACTGCTTTTTATAGCACAGTTTGTGTAATTTGTTACTTTGATTTACTGTATTATTTCCTGAGTATGGAACAATCCTGAAGTAAGTGCCATTTTGTGGGTAGCAAAGTATTTGAGTGCAGCTCACCACCTCCGATGTGTCAACTAGATGTATTGCACAACTATTAATGGCATGTTCAGAAGAACTTTTACACTAATATTGAAATTCTTTTAAGACCATATTTAGCTTTGGCAAATGTTTCCCACATGTCTTTGAGTGGCAGTCCATCTTTTGATGTTTATATTTGCCATCTGGATGTGTCAGCTTTGTGCAACAGAAGCATGAAATAGTGTAAGTAAATCTCAAGAAGTGGAAAGAACATTTTAAAAGGTTTACAAACAAATGTACCCATAAATAGTATAGAAAAATGAATGCGTAATGGTGTGGACATACTTTTTTGGCAAGTCACTCTACAGTCTAAATTTTTTTTAGACTTTATTGCTACAGATATCCCAAAAGGAATTTCAAGGAAGTTATATAAGAGAAAGAATGTACATTGTATTTTTTAGTTTGTTAATTTTATGCATGTGATCACATGTTCAGTATGATCAAGCTCACATTTCTTCCAGTACTTCTTATAAAAAGGCAGATTTCTTGATTTTCACAGATTTTCCCACACAACTTTTGTGGACAATATTTGAACAAAGGATAAACTACATGTAAAACATTAAAAAAAATCCTTGGTTCTTTGGACAGGCAGATGCAAGAGTTATGCATTATGCTTATGGCTGTTGCCATTACTCTTTGTACTTACAAGAATTTGAATGCAGAATTGTTTTTCCTTGTACTCGGCTACAACTCAGATAAGCATCAGGAGAGATTAAATATAACCATGTAAAGGACGTAGCCTCCTGTTATGCTGCAGTAGGTTTGTTTTGCCACCAGCTGCTGCAGGGTAACATGAAATTCAGACCTTGGCAGGTAAAACACTTACAGTTGAACTTCATAATTTCTGTAATGTGGAATATTTGAAGCCATAGCCACGTTAAATACAATTAGATGTAACCAATGGTTGTATACCACAGAACAATTAGAACTCAATCCCTAGAAATGTGTTAAAGTTCTTTCCAGTTATTTATGCTGTTGAGATAGGCAGAGCCATATACAGTACTCAGAAGTGATATGCATTCATCTGTGTTTATATCTCCAGGAAAGGCACTGCCATCTGCCCTTAGCAGTTCTCTCTCTACTCTTTGCTCTTTGTAAGATGAGCCCAGCTTCAATGTCATGTTATGATTTATTGCTGGTGATCTGCTTCGAGTTGTTTTCTGCTCACCAGTAGTTTGTTTGGATTCCCTTTTTTCTTCTCTGTTTTCTAGTGTCACTGTGGGACCTGGGCTTGTCGGACTTATTTTATACATCATTAGCTCAGCAGTGCAGGGGATGATTGCTTTCTCATAAAAAAGTAATTCTTTCTCAGAAGACATGTGTAAATCTTGGCTGTTGAGACATTTTTTTTTGCAAATTTCCTTGAAAGCCAAATTCTCAGGATTTTATTCTTCATTGCCTCGCACTTCTTGCTGTCATTTAAACTGCTGCCAAAGAACATCACTGAAGCAGCAGCTCTGCACTCTGCATCTTCCAACCTTTGAGACTGTTGCTTTGTAATCTTAATGTCCTTGTACACAAGTCTTATTTACTTTTTTTTATGTCATCCCAAGTTCATTTCCTTTAATGATCAAAAGTCCATGGCACGGTTTAGCCCCGGAAAGGACTGATACTACAGCCCTCACTGCGTTACTGAGTGTAACTAGGGCAGAGGCCAGCTGGGCAGCAGCCAGTGGCTTGATCCAGCATTTGAGAGCTGGGAAGCTCTAAGGTGAAACATTATTGGACACACATATTGGAGAACTCGAGTCTGTAAATAGAATGAAACAAATAAAAACATTCAGAAAAATGAGACCTGCAAGAACTGGGCTCTTTCCAAACACTCTTCCTACTTTTCCTTTTTACAAAGTCTTCATTTCATTTGTAGGGTAATACAAGTCCTAGATCTTGGAGCTGCCCTTTCCACAGCACAACATGTGCTCAATTCTCTGTCCTATTTCTTCTTGTGATGTAGTTTGCTGAAAGGGTCTGGTAGTTGTTAAAGTTCATGATAAAGTGGCTGATGGGGTCAGGACACAGCAATTTTTCAAGTGTATTTGGTATGCCTCCGTGGTCATCTGCCATTTATGCACCAGGGGATTTATTTTCATAACCTGAGAGCTGCTCTGTCATTGAAACTTGTAAGAACTTGGAGTATTCACCCCTGCTCCATGTTTCTTCAAAGAGAAACAACCAAAGTTTATTGTAGAATAATTTCTCCAAAGTCCCGTTCTGTTCCCATTTTGCTGATGCTCTAATACTACAGGAGTGTTTGCTGTTAATAGGCAACCCAGGCTCACAGGGAAACAGGTACATTGTGGCAGCAGCTAAGTTGTCAACCATCACTCCACAATCCAAACTCTTCAACACCCAGGTGGGCCTACATATGTGCTAATACTTGTTAGCATATAACTTTATTAACCAAGCTGTCAGCCTCACTCAAAGCCTTTTCCATTCAAATTTTATGTCCTCTGAACTGCCTAACTTCATTTTTCCACAATGAGCTCTGCCCATCTTTATCAAGAGCAGTGCTTTCTGGAGTAATCTGGAAGAAATTTTGTGATTCCTTTGCCTTCCATTGATAACATTTTATTTTAATTAGGACTTGATTTTATTTTTTTTTCAATCTCCCTGCTCTGTAGCAATATAATTGAAGGAATATGTGTTCCACTCAGGTAAGGGAGAATAATTTATTTGTGAAATTCCAATAGTGTTTGCTTTATTTAATTGCTGCACAAATCTGCAGCTTCCCCTGGGAGGCTGCAGATTTAATAAAACTTATGTCCCTTGGCCTAATTCTTTTCTATCTTGGTTTCTTGTTTAACCATTCATCCTTGTGCAAGGTGTATATCCAGTATTAGGAGGAGTATATATTTGGGATTCAGTAGCATTTTACCTTCATCCACAAAAACTTGCAGTGACCCAAAAGTCATGCCAGCAATACTGTACTTCCAGCCGAAGCTGTCTTTGGGTGTGCCCCACTTGCAGGGGTGACTGGCATACCTGTAGTGTAGAACTGCACAACCCTTCCAGATGTACACCAGCCCTGCAGGAATAGACAAGTCATGAATGGAGAATCAAAATCCTTACTGGTGGAGACCAAGCTGGTAATACCTAAAGCAACCCTTCCACAAGCACTTCTGAGAAGTTTATGCACTTAGTTCCCCATAAAGGACTTTTGTGGTTGAGATTTTGAAGGGGACAGAGAGTCCCTGGGTGGAATTGTGTGGGAGTGAGCATACATCATAGCCAGTGGGTTCCTACTGTGATCCTTCTGTGATGGAAACAAGTCTCGGACCACAACTCCACTAAAGGAATCGTCAAGGCACTGATAACTGCAGGTATTTGCTTCTCTGACCCCTGCCAGTGCTGTTGCAGGCTGGCCCTTCAGTCTATCAGCTTAAAAAAGTAACTCAGGGGTAAATAATTTGCTGACTTTTCAAAGCTGGACTAGTTTTTCAATCATTCCCACAAAGAGCTAGGTTGGCTTCCCCGATGGAGTGTTGCATTGTGATTTGGGAACTGGATACTTTTGATCAAGATAGATAGAGAAGGACAGAGAGGGGCTCCGTGGTTTTGCAACCCATCTTCTTGGTGGTTGTGTTCCAGATATGGGAATATATTCTGATTGAAGCAGATTTACTGGGGTGCTCAAGAGAGAATGACTCTTTTGCAGTCAGTGTGTAAGGGTGAGTTACCATACAACATGCACAGGAACTACAAAATGAAATATCCAAATGTATGACTGCCTCTATGAGAGGCTGCAAGAAAGAAGCCAGAGCAAAAGGAAAAACTGGAATTATTCACAACTGTCAGTTAGAAAGTGATGCAGTATGTGAAAAAAGTAGAGACTTTATGAAAGCCAACTACGCACTGCAGTCATTTATGCTTAGTAAAGCTTGTAACTATTGCTATACGTAGAAGGATAGCAAATAATTAACATAAAACTGGTTAGTTATTACTTGGGCATGGAGCCAAACCATGTTATGGCTGATTTACTGTAAAGGCTTATCTGCACTCGAGCTGTTCCCACCCTTGCTCTGGTAGCAGCATGACTTCAGTTGTGGTAACAATTGCAGGAGCCCTTGTTCGCCCAGGCAGGAGCACTTTTACTGCCATGTGGCCTAATCTGGTTGTGCAGTCATGTGTGCAGAGAGCAGTGCACGGGTGTATGTTTTACAGCTTTTCCATAGAAATGGCTTTAATATGCACACCAACAGTCAGCACATAAAAATCATTTCCATCAAGTGATTTGGGGATATAGGAAAGACAGATTTCAAGGCCTGTTATTATGCCACTGTGATGGGCTTTAAAAAGGAAACATTTTTCCTAGCATATTATAAATATCTCATCATGCCATTACAATCACAGGCTAGGAAACCATCACGGCTATGCATGAGAAAGGCAACACTGCAGTAACATAAAATCTCTCATTCTCTTTTGTTTTCCTGGTGGATTTTAGCAAGAAGGAAAACTTGCTAATGTCCAGATATTTTCTTGCTCTTTTTTAAAAATCAGAATTTTTTCTTGTTTACCTTAGAAACTGAAGACTTTGTTTATGGTGTGTTCTGTGCTGTGAAGCACATGGAAACACTGGTAGTCCCTGCTTGAGAAGGTTCCTTACTCACTGATCTACTCCTAGGCTACGTACTCACAGGGGAACATGGACTTGGGTTTGGTGATTAACCCAACACATGTGCATGTGTCAGAGGACTCAGGCATTTGAGAACATAAGCTTAAGTTTCTAAAAGAAAGCAAGGACTTAAAGAATAAACCATATCAGGTAGCCTGTTTATTACCACATGGCCATTTTCACTGCTGTTCTCCATAAAGTTGTGCCAGCAGTTCATTTTAAACATTGTTTTTCATTAGTTTATATAATGCAGCTGTAAATATTTTTGCAGGCTCAAACTTGGATTTTAAAGGGAGAAACTAGGAAGAAAACACACCCCTGACTACTTTGCTTTTGAATGATGTAGAAGTGAAACTGCTGGGGGTATTGCATGGGATGGATATGTCCATCTCAATAGAAGCTTTGGATTAACAACTGGAGGATGTACAAAGCCATCTCTGCAGATGTCCTCCATGAGGCAGATGTCCTGGAAAAGGCCAGGGAGTGATCCTGTGTGTTGAATCTTGAACTAGAATGGAAGAGCTCAATAAACAAAATACCAGTATAGCAATGCTGAAGGAATATAATTAGTCACCACATTCTTGACTTGTGCTCTCTGGTATTTCCATTGTAAACATGGATTGTTTTCATCAAGCGTAAGGACAACTGTGGGTACAAATGTGTGCCCTTGTGTAAGTGACAAGCATCAAGGATCTGATCATTGAGGTTGGTATCACACAAGACAACTAAGCCATCTAACAGCCTGGTAGAAAACTAGTCTCCTTTTTACCCAGTCTAACTAGTTTCTGTCAGGTTAGTGAGCTTGGTTACTCTGGCGAAGCCTCCAAATTCTAGAGCAAGTGAAATGGCTCACACAAAGACCCTCTTGACAGCACCTGCTGATGTAGCTCAGTCCCTTTGCATCACCAACCTGGGATCACCACCAATCTTCCAAGGCGGACATTTTCTTGGTAGCAGTGTTGAGCAGCTGTTTGTCCTTCCTTGCCCTGGACCCCGTGCCCCCTGTGTGTGGGGCTGGTGCAGCTGTTTGTGCAGCCAGGCAGTGAGCTGTGCCGGGGAACATCCCTGTGCTGGGCTGTTTCCTAAGGCAGTTCCCTGCATGGTTACACAAACAGTCGGGCTGGTGCAACTCAGGAGGCTGCAGGCAGGCACAACTGATCAGCTGATGGGGACAGGGTAAACAGCAACTGCTATAGCCAGTTCCAAAACAATAGTGAGACCCGAAACCAAACCACAGGCTCAAGTTATTTGCAGGTTATTTATCCTTTCCACTGGCTTCAGTGAACAACAGTTAGTCCCCCTATTGCAACCTCAAATCCTGGTAAGACTGAAATCAGTGGGCAATTATTTTCCCCATGATTTCAATTGATTTGTATATTTAGAGTAAAAAATTTACCTAAGTTTTGATGTTATCTATGAAGGTCCCATCTGAGGGCATTTGGAATGGGTACTAAAAGACCATTTGGGTAGCAAGCCATTGATTTTTTTCCCACTTCCTGGCTCATTCACCATGGTCTCTGTTGTGACTAGGGATGAGTTAAAATAATATGAAAGCAAGTTCCTTCAATCTGAACCACAGGGGAAATAAAAAACCATGGCTCACAGAGGCTCCTTGCATCCAGCTTAGCTGAGAACACAAGCTGGGAAAAAAAAGCACTTGATGCCTGGGACATGTCCATTGAAAGAGAGCACCCAGTCTTCTTCTTCCTCATGCTAGGCCACATACTCTATGATCATGTTGTTTTCGCAGCTGTGCAGAGAAAGTCCCATGCTGGGTCCCTAAAAGCCATCATGGACTTGACCATCTGGGTAGGTCAGTACATCCATAAAAAGCCTCTTGCATTAAACCAAAATGAAGAACAATTCTCCAAATCCATCAAAGGAAGTCCAACACATGGGTGGTAATACAATGGGCCCTTTGGATGTGTAGCTCTTGTCTACAGCAGGATTACTAAAACCTCATTTATTTTTGACTTGTTTTGAATCTAGGTGCCCACTATCCAGTGCAAGTATCAAAGTTTTGGCCAGGAACGCCCTAGGTGTGGAGATACCAAATGATAATTCCTGCATGTGCCTGTGAGGGTTTGGTTATTTGGAAGGAGGTTTCAAGGACCCCTAGGAAAAAAAAATAAAAAAAAAAAATCAGAGAAACCAACTTGATGTCTCTGTCAGAAAGATTTGTTTTGCAATCTCTTTATCTGAAAAACGCCTACAATTACACCTAACCTAACAGAAAAGCTCTGAGGCTTGATTAGTGTGTGCACAGCCCATCAGTGTGTACATGGTGAAGTCTATAGCCCTGAGAAAGGAAGGAATGAGGTGGCCCAATAACTCTGCAGTGAGTCAGTGGCATTACCTAATCTGTTGTACAGCTGTGCCACACGGGATACTCACTATAAACACACTG
This sequence comes from Cettia cetti, assembly GCA_013401135.1. Lineage (NCBI taxonomy): Eukaryota > Metazoa > Chordata > Aves > Passeriformes > Sylviidae > Cettia > Cettia cetti. Next base: position 19,468 of record VZUI01027284.1, read on the forward strand.
CCTTATCACCTGTTTGTTGGGAAGGGTGAGCTGGTTCAGCTAAAATACGAACAGGAATAAGCCTGTGTCCAACAGCACTTCCATCTCATCTCCAGTTATGCTCCAGCACTCCCTGTCCTGAGTGAAATGAACTCCCAGAGGGTTTTTTTCCTTGAAGTATTAATTATTTCATTGAACAAAAAGAGGGAGGATGAAAACAACCCAGAGAAATGGGTGTTTGTGTAGTGTTTCAGCCAAGGTTTCCAAGCTGATATACAGCAATAAATATCAGGGACCAGCTGCTTCCTTTCTTACATGAGTCCATGTGGAGACAGTGATTCCCTCCAGTTGTCCTCTGTGAAACACTGGATCAGAGCATTAGTTAAAGAAGAAATTAATGATGTCAGCAAACAGAGGTGGGTTTTGCATTATTCCCATCTCATTTTCCTCTTTACAGCACACATTTGTACCCACAGTTGTCCTTTAAGTTCCATGGCTGTGTTCATGGGGTCTCGTGAAACCATCTGGTCCATGGAGGCTTTGTTTCCACTGGAGTTACCTCCTGCTTCCCACCACTGTGTGGAAAGAAGGGTGACCAGACAGCGAAGCATAGCACAAGGGTTCAGCAGGTGTTGGTTCTCAGGTCTGTAGGGACATGTTATGTGTCTTGTGTCACATCACTGTTTCTCATGTGTGGAGTAAGGGTAAGAGCACCTTGTCACCTCTGGAGGATCCTCCAGGCTCCTTAGAGCTGGGTGGGTGGGTGATCACAGAGAGAGATGCTCAGGGAATACACAACTCCAGACATCCTGAGACTGCAGGCAATGAGTGCTTTATGTATTATTTTGATGATTATACAGCATTTATATTGTAGGAGTGATCAGACATGGTAGAAATTGTACAAACTGATAGGATAATACAGTCTCTGTCACTAGGGAACATTTTTAAAAGATAAAAGAGATGAGTCTGGGGGAAGGTAATACTCAGTCTTACAAATATGTACCAAGATATTGATGAGAGTTCTTGCACATGCTCATAGATCTCACCCAGAAAAATACACTTGTAGAAGAATTGTTAATCTTGGCTTTCCTGCTTGGTTGTGCTTTGTTTAGAAATCCAGTTTTTCAATCAGAAAAAGCTCATCAGAATAGAAATGAGGAGGAGGGGAAGGGCTAATCAGTAAGGGCATAACAAAATAAGATGGGAATAAGGAAAGACAGAAAGAAAGAAAGATGTGTGCAACAGGAACAGAAAAGCTTATCTTTTGAGAACATTAGCATGGGGAGATTACAGAGAAGTGCAGTGTAAAGCAGATACAATTGCCATTGGTCGTTTAGGAAAAGAATGAAAAATAGCCAGAATTTTAAACATGTGTAAATGTTGGCTCCATGAGCTCTAGAGGCATCAGAAAGAAACTGGTGACTAAGACAGGGGCACTACCTGAGCAAGAACAGAAGAGGATGCTGCCCTCCACTCCCACACTCTTTCCCAACAGCAGCACCCTTTTGTTAACTCTATTATTTGAGTAGTTGCTCCTAAGACCATCTGTCTTGATCCAAGCAGTCCTGCATCCCAGTGCTGAGAAATGTGCAAAATAAAGCCATTTGCAGTTGTCCCTCATTTCACTAAAGTCCCAAACCAAATCTGGGTCTATGTTTAAGAGGAACTGATGCCAGGGCATTTCTTAGGCGCAGTTTTCCTCACTTACTAAATGGCTCTCCAAAGTAATTTCTCCCTGAGCAGTGTAAGAAAGCCACACAAGCCTGTCCTTCCACAAAACACCACTCCCAAATCTTAGTTTCTTCCTTACTTCCACTAGAAATGACACACCATCCATCCCTTCTCTGATTTTTCTCCTTTCTTTCCATTTCCTATGCACATGCATCCTTTGGTCTGTAATCAGTCCTAAGAAAGCTCTGGTGCTCAGTGATGCCTCCTACTTGGATCACTCTGCATCCCCACACCCCTTCAGTGGCTTTTGTTGCACTTCTCCAAAATGAACTCTTCCTTCCTCCTTCCACATGGGAAGCTCACAGCAGCTGGAGTTGAAAGTTTTTTATTACCACAGCAAACCAGGGGTGTATAAACTCGAGGTGACATTGTTTTAGCTGTGTTGTGTTGGCCCATCACACAGATGAGGGTGTGTTTGACTATGCTGATTGCTCCTACAGCATTATCTTGGGTTTTGTGATATCAGGTGATGTTGGTAGGGGCCAGCTTTTGGAATCAGATGATCATATGTTAATCCCAGCTTTCCTTTTCCTTTCTTAAAGTAGGCTTGTGGCAGGAAAGTGAGGGGAGCCTGACAGCATGGCACAAAGCCTGAAATATTTGAAGGCCCATAAAACACACTTCAAATGAACACATTTTGCAAAATCTCATTAGTTTTTGAGGCTTGACTCATGACAGCTGAATCCTCAGGACTGGCAATATTCATATAATGTAAAAGAGCTATAAACATTCAAGAAGTAAAAATGCACAAAGCTTCTACATCAGTCACCAGCTGCAGCCAAGCCATGGCTCATTGGAATTTATTGCAGCGTCTTCAAGCGGAGCAAGTGGTGAAGTGGTGCTATTACTTCTGATTACAAATGGACTGGGTAAGAGCATTGGTGCTATAAACACCCCATTATAGAATGGGCTGCACAGTGCAACACCTACTATATTAATAACATTCAATTCTTCAGATTTAAAAATCGTGCTCTTAGGAAGAAAAGCAATTGCGTTCTAGTCTGACACCTGAAAGGAAATGTGGGAAGGAAATAACTGTAACTGGCACAGCTAATAATGGATTATGATGTTACCCTCCAGGGAACTGGAGAGAATTGTCCTGCACTTTAGATTGGAACTAGCCTGCTTTCTCAAACATAAATCTGTGTTAATCATTCTAATAGCTAAAAAAAAAAAAAAAAAAAAAAAAAAAAAAACCCCAGGTGAGCTTTTGGTTCCCATGGAGCTCCTCTGCACCATTTTGATGAAAGAAAAGGATCAGAAAGCTGCCTCTACAGTTCATCTGAAAGCACCCCTCTGAAAAGGGAACCAGAGACATCCCTGTCTCCACACACAGTGTCTCCACACCTGCTGATGACAAGAAGAGGCTGGACCAACCTGCCCTTTGGTAGGCTTTACCTAACATAACGATCCCTCAAGGCCTTTGGCAATTCAAAGATTAGAGGGCTCAGCTGAACACAGAAGCTGCACCAATTTATCACGGCTTTGATTTGCATTCCCAGAGCCAGTTCAAGGTGTGGTTTCACAGGTTCCTAGGTCTCGGTTCCCATCCCCTTGCCAGAGGTCTGTGTCTTCCAGCAGAGCTTGTGGCCCTTGCCCTAGATGCTCATTGCAGCCGGTTCTGTGCAAAAAAACGCCACACACCTTCCCACACACCTGCCCTCATCAGCCACTTGTGGGAGGACCCTGAACTTTTGCCCTGCAGGAACTGGGGCACAGGGAGGCCTGTTTCTGCCAGCTCACAGCAGGATGATGAGGATAGCACAAGTGCTGAGTAAACACCTGAGGAGGGGACTCCTCCAATGCAGCAGCAAGAGTTGTCAGACTTGGTCAGTCAGCACAGCTGCTCCACAGCCCCAGGGAGTTCCAACCCTTCCTCTCTCACACCCAAGCATTATGCCCAAGCCACAGGACTGTGGGATAGCTGGAGAGGAAGGGAATGCTCTCCATCTCATCCCATGATTTTTTAACTACTGAAAAGAAAGAAATCAAGATTCAGGCAGGAGGAGCTAAGTAAGGCTTTAGGTATCACCTCCCACTGGTGGATCTCAAAGGGGTTTTGGAGGTAGATAGTTTTAAACCCATTGCACAGACACTACACCAATACCATTGAGCAGGTGGTTGATCTGAGGAAGGTCACCTAGCAAGCAAATGGGAAAAAATGTTACCTTAGACCCTTTCCAGTTACCCACTTACTTCACAGTGCCTCCAGCGATTAACTCCTCTGGCAGAGACAGACAATAGTTAAATGCTTTCATCTTCCTCCTATCCCCTATCCATGCAGATTTAACCAAACCTGTCCTACCCCTGCTTAGGCTTCCTTCCACCACCCAGATCATGCACAAAGGGCCTTACATGTCTGCACTCACCCTCATACACCCCAGAGGAGTGGGATGGGACATATTTATGCTTTGAGATAAACCAGTTTATTCATCCCAGACCAATATTTCCTCTTTGGTTAAATTGATGAGACATTACGCATGGGCTACAACACAAAACCCCACGACCTCTGGGAAATAAAATAGCTGAAGAGAGGCCTAAAGGTTTGTTTAAACTTTTGTCCTGTCTTTTTTTTTCAGACTAACTATTGCATGAGCACAGCTGAGGATCCAGCCTATTTTGTAGCAAGTGTAGATTTAACAAATCTCTCTCAACTCCAGTTGTACAATGAGAAGCTGTTATAATGGGAGGAAGTTGGCTGAGCTCATATTCTTCCCTGAGACAAAAGTTCTGGGCTAGATGAGAAAATAGCTACAGCTTTTTCTAAAGAGCCAGTGAAATAAAAACACCAGAGGAAGTATTCTAAAACCCTTCTACAGAAAACTGTGTAGGCAAGCAGTAGAAGCAAAGATTACATCATTGCCAGAAACAACTAAATAGCCCCATCAAAGTAATTACCAAGTATGAGGCAAACAACTGGATCAGGGTACAGGTAAATACTGCTAAACCAGAATACTGAGCATGTTATCCTGGAGAACAGAATGGGAGCATTTCAAGGCATAATGTTAATTCATCAGCTCTCACCATTATTCTTGATCAGAAGTGCTTGTGTTTCAATACTGTCTTGGGAAGCTGTGAACATCAAAGCCCAGACATACACACACATCCAGGTCCACCAGCTCTACCAGGCAGGTATGAATCTCCAGCAAGCAGATGATAACAAATAGCAGGAAGCCCATGAAAATACATCTTAAGCCAGCTCTGGGAACAGGAATCAAAGCCACAGTTTAAGTTGCTTTGATTCAGCCCCTGTGTAGAGAGTAGAAACTGAAAATCAAAGGGGGGCTTGGTACCTTTTTAAAGGACCCAGCTCACCAGAGCCTAAATGAAAAGAGTTAGTAGCTCCCACAGAAGTGCAGGTACAATTCTCAGCTGAGATGTGAGAAGCTCTTTTCTCTTTTCTCTTTTCAGAGCTGGTTACACAAAGAAGTTTACTTTGAAATGTGTGGTGCTGCAACATAATTGCTCCATATAAGCTAGTGTGCAGAAGCAGTGTCCAAATGAACACAGGGCTTCTTCCCGAGTCATTGTTTCTGCTTGGAGAAAAAGAGCGAGGAAGCTTCAGCTGGACACCAGGGTACCTGGTGGAGTTGCTAGGCTGTGGGATAGCTCCACTGGCACCCAGTGGGGCAGGTGACAGAGCATAGCCAGAAGTCACAAATTTCCACCCAGATATTCACACCCTCAAATCTCTGTGATTCACCTTTTGGGTGTTATCATTGTTCAAGTTACCAACAAATCACTGTGAAGAAACCAGGTCTCCCCAAAGTAACCGGGTGTAGGTGGCCATCGCTGTGGGGTACTTGGCATGCCAGTGTCAGAGTTTGGGAAACAGCTGCAAGTTTTCCAGGCAGAGACAGGCAGAACTCTTCCATGTAATTTTCACTGCCATTTTCCCAGCTTTGTCTTCCTCACCCACCAGTAGTGCCACAAGTGCAAGGATGCAGGGGAGACGCAGAAGGAGTTCAATATGGTGCTCTTCTGGTGGAACTGCATTTCATATGTCTTCCCTCCTTGTCATGAGCTTGGGACAGTGGGGAGGAGTATGCTGAGGGGACACCACCGGCCCACGGCACATGCTTCAAGGTGTGAAAAGGCACTTTTCCACAGTTACCTGAGAGATATTGCATCAGACTACCTACTCAAAAGGACACAGTCATCCCCATCCAGAAAGGTGTTGATAGGGCAGCATGTGGAAACCCCCAGGTCTTGGAGAGTTGTTAGTGTCACCTATGAGGGTCCCTAATCTCACTGGCTTGGCACAGCCCTTGCTGTTGCTATCCCTGAGCCAAGGCTTGCACTTAAATACAGCCAGGTAAGGGTAACTGGGTGCAGCCCTGGGGGGCAGACCATCCAGGAACAGGATCATTCCTGCTTACCTGGACCAGTCCCATCTTGGGCTATGCCACTGATGGTAGCTCGAGCCCCACAGTTTTCCAGTAGAACTTCATCTAGGAGTTGTCTGCTCTACTTCAGGCCTCCTGAAAACCTCACAGAGGTCTTAGCTTTACAGTGTATGCAATTCACCAGATTGACATTCGACTCCACTACTGAAAAAAAGAGGACTGCCATCCCACTTAAGAGTGTCATTAGCACTTCCAGGGTTTCTTCTTTAGTTTCTAGAAGGTTCTATGAGCACCCTCTACGTGTGGCTCAGTAAGATATTGGTGGGACATCTGGACCATAGAAAAATCCATTTAATGGCTGCAGGAGCAGTGACAGACCAGCAGTGCAGTTTCCCCATCACCACAAGCTGTGTAGAGACACCACACAGGCTCCATGAGCTAAGGGCAATCATTCCCCTCACTGCACCAGAGAGAGAGGGACTAGCTTCAGCTGGAGATCAGGGTTTAGTTGTTATAAGGCTGGCTTAGCAGCCTGTGTTGTTTGTCCATCAGAGTGGAAATTTCCAGAGCATGTGTCAGACAGCCCTCCTACACTGATGCTGAGAGCAACACCTTGGATACAGGCCTGACATAATACGAGGAATATTTGTCAGGATTTATGGTATGCAGTTATCACTGATACAGTGACATGACCTGATGAGCTCTGTGAGGCATCTCCTTTGCCATGATGTGCAAGTTCTGCATGCTTGGCAAGCTTTTATTAATTTTAAATAAAATGGGGGATGTCAATTAACTGTGGGAAATATGTCAGCCTTTGTTAATGCACTTTGTACTCCTTTATTAATTTTTCACACTGCCATGGATGCAAGTCTGCTTCAGGGAAATACCAGTCATACACAGTGTGTTTCCCTGCAGGGTCCTGTGTTGGGAGGCAGGGAGTGGAGAAGAGGGGGAGGCTCTCTGTTACTGCTCAGTTTTCAAAGTGCCTGAGTACACTCACAAGTGTATCAAACTGTGCAACTTGTGCATAATCAGTTTGAGTGCCTGTGGGGCCTCTCTCCCTGCCTGCAGCATCATTCCAAAAGCTTAGGTTCTTTTCTAGGTCATGATCAATTTTATATATTGGACTACATGTTTGATAATGCTGGCGCATTAAAAAAAGTAAAATTCAGCTTTAAATTTATAAATATTAGACAAAAGATTTTTCTCCCTGGAAAGTGGGTGCTTTAGTGCTGTGCAAACAAAGCAAAGGCAAAGGGCTTAAAAAAGGACAAGGGACGTTCTGGTATACAGAGCTGAGTGCTCTTGGCATGCTGTGGAGAGCCTTCCGGTGTGTGTGACCAGCTTTCCTTTCCAGGAACTTGGGAACTGGTGTGACATGGCTCTGTAATCTGCTTACAACATCAAAGGTGGATCCACCTCCATGAAAAATTTTTACACTGGTTCTTTGATAAGGGAGAGATCTGTCTTGCATTCCCTGGACTCTGCTCCTCCCAGAGCATCATGCCCCTGTCCTGCACACTTCCACATTTCTCAGGGCTCAGATAAGGGCACCAAATGTTTCTTTCTTTGTTTTTCCCTTTCTTCGCTCTCAGGTCCTCTCAGGCCCAGATCTTGAGATCTGTGATCTCAAGGAGTGTGAGCCTGGAAAGGAGCAAAGTCAAAACCATGAATTTTGCAAGAGCAAACTCCCAGCACTCTAATGCATTGGTGAATAAGATTCACTGGGAAACTGTCCTTAAGGACAGAGGTGATGACCAGTGCTGGCAGCTCTTTAAGGCCCCTTTTCTTAGAGTGCAAGAGTGCTCTTCCAGTGTGTAGGAAATCAAGCAAGGCAGGCCAGAAACTGGCATGGATTTGCTCCTCAGACTGAGAAGTAAGAAAGAAATGCACTGCCAGTGGAAGCAGAGACAGGTGATCTGGGGATTGTACAGAGACACACAGTTCATATGTCTAGGAATGGGGTCAGGAAAGCCAAGGCAAAGCTGGAACAGGACTTGGCAAGAGATGTAAGGAATTACAAGAAGGGATTCCATAAGGACATAGGTCAGAAAAGAAAAGGCCAAAGAGAGTGTAGCCTCTGTGATAAGCAAGAAGGGTGACACTGATATGGGGAAGGCTGAGGGAGTCAATGAGTTCTTTGTCTCAATCTTCACTGACAGTGAAGTCAGGCTTCCCACTTCTCTCAAGTCCCTGATCCTCTGGGTAGGTGTGGGGAGAGTGAAGCCCCTCCCTCTATAAGTGAAGAGCAGGTTCAGGATCACTTGATGAAGCTGAATAGCCACAAGTCTATGGGACCTGAGGAGATGCATCCCAGGGTCCTGAGGGAACTGGTCAATGTTGTTGCTAAACCCCTCTCCATCATATTTGAAAAGTCGTGGTGGTCAGGTGAAGTCTTTGGTGACTGGAAAACTGGAAACATCACTCCTATTTTTAAAAATAGGAAAAAGGAAGATCTAGGGAACTACAGACCAGCTGAGCCTGGGAACACCATGGTGCAGAACCTCCTAGAAGATCTCCTAAAGCACATAAAAGACAAGGAGGTGTCAGCCAGCACATCTCTACTGAGAGTAAGTCATGCCTGACCAATCTGTGCTGGAGCGGTGGCAAGAGTTGGTAAGAGAAGACCAAAAGACATCAGTTATCTAGTCTTCTGTTAGGCCTTTGGTATGGTCCAACACAATTTCCTTATCTCCAAATTGAAGAGACATGGATTCAATTGGTCAACCATTCAGTGAATAAGAAATTGGCTGAATGAATGCAGCCAAGAGTTGTGATCAATGGTTTTATGTCTAGGTGGAGGCCAGCAACGAGTTGTGTCCCACTGGCCCTGTCTTGGGACCAGTGCTCTTCAACATCTTCATCAGTGACACAGACAGTGAGATCAAGTGCACCTTCATCATGTTTGCAGATGGCCTGAAGCTGAGTGGTACAGCTGACACAAAAGAAGGACAGGATCACTTCTGTGGACGGAATCAAGAAATGGCCCAGGAGACATTCAACAAGTCTAAGTGCAAAGTGCTGCACCTGGTTCAGAGAAATCCCAGATATAAGCACAGATTGGAAGAAGTCATTAAGATCAGTCCTGCATCAAAGGGCTTGGATGTTCTCAGGGATGAAAAGCTAGGCATGAGCCAAGAGTGTGTGCTCGCAGCCCAGAAAGCCGACCGCATCCTGGGCTACATCAAAAGAGGTGTAGCCAGCACATCAAGGGAGGTGGTTCTCCCCCTGCACCCTGCCCCACAAGGTCACCACCTGGACCATTGTGTCCAGCTCTAGAAGCTTTAGTACAAGAAAGATATGGACCTGTTAGAGTGGGTCTAGAGAAGGGCCATGAATATGGTCAGAGGAATGGAGTACCACTACTACAAAAGACAGGCTGATGTTCTGGCTCAGCTGGTAGGAGATAGTCATAGATTTGGGATCCCAGAGGAGGTAGTGTGTTTTGGGCACCTGAAATGCTGCCTACCTCCCTTGCAGCCCTGCTCTGAGTCCAAATGGCCTTTAATGCTGCTTTTTGATGAATCTGAATGCTCATGGAAGTAACCTTATCAAAGCCTTACTGACAGGACCCTGCAGCATGTGTCCTACTTGGACACTACAGTTCTTCTGAGAGAGAAATGCCACTTAAAAATTGTTAGCAATAGGAAATGCTTGTGTGAGTATTATAGGGTTTTGCACTGGCCAAGGTGTGCTGTATGACAGGAAAATGGACTGTATGAGGATTGTGCATGGTGATGAGGTGCTGGGAGAGAGGCGGGGAAGAGGATGAAGGGCTGGCTCTGAGGCATGCAGGCTCCCTCTTGCATTCCATGTTTGCAGGGAGGGAGACTGTAATGTCTCAGTACCGTGTAATTGTTCCTCAGTACTATAAACCAGTCTCAGATGAAGCTGCTATGGGGTGCATCCTTCTCTCCAGTCACAGCTGTACTGGCCTTGCACACCCAGGGCTGTCTTCAGAAAAACAAGCTCCCCCTCCAGTCATTGTGTCATTGCACTGGTGCCACTGTTAGTGCTGGGGTGGGAGACAGCGAGGGTGGCTGGAACCTCAAATTATACCAGCAGGGTTGTGTCCCAGCTTGGAAGGCTCCTCAAAAGACATCTGACTCTTGGCCAACTTCTTCCTTCCTTTTACATCCAATGCACAGTGCAGTGCTGAAGGGGTGCTCAGTTCTCAAAGGCCACAGGCAAGTTAATAAATCAAATGGCCAGGGGCTTCTTCCTTGGCCCTAGGGGCAGGTGGCACAGCTAAACTCTCCTCATCCACCCTTCCTCTTGGGGAATGGTCCCTGGATTTTTCATATCTCTGAAACTGCACTGAACTGTAGTATGGAACCAAAATCATGCTGGAGAGTGCTCTAGTAGCAATTAAATGGCATGACAGGGCAATGAGATGGCTCAGGAGGGTGGATGCCAGAGCACAGGATTCAGCTGCAACACAACATGGAGGTATGGGAGGAGGCCCACAGGGAACCACCAGTTGCCACAGGGCAACTTGTCCTGGAGGGTTATTCAGGGTTCTCTGAGATGCAGTGCACTCTCTAAGTATAGATACCCCCCTCCCCCCAAAGTAAATATGTGTCTGTAAAAATACTGTGTATTTCATAGGTGACATTGCTGTAAGCAACCATGCCTTTCAGTGTTGTGCAGTGTTTGGATATCCCAGCGACCTGAGAGATGCTGCACAGCCTGCTCCGTGAGGGCCTTTGTGGCAAGATCTTCAAATGTTCTGGCCTCTCCACACTGATATTTAAAAGTCAGTTGTATTCTGAAAAGTTACCTTGATAGGCATAGTGAAAATTTGTCTTTCTAATCAACAAATCTGCCCAGCTAATAACTGAAAATGTTAATTTCCAGATATGCCAGTTCAGGGTAAGTTCAGCAGAGAAAACCAGAACAGCTTTTTCTGTGTCCCACCCTCAGGAGTAAGGGCTGTGTAAAAAAGGCTTCCCATTCTGCAAATGTGACTGGAGTTGGAATAGAAATGTGCTATCTTGGGTGAGGAAGTTCTGCAGCCTTAGCTGGCATAAAATGTAGCAAATCCTTATTTTAGTGAGTGAACTCCCCAGATGTGCCTGGGAACAAGTCAACTGACTACAAAAGATCTATTTATCCACAATCACTATTTAGAGTAAAACTGCACTTTGAAGTTCGGAAGGCACTTTCGCAATAAGAGGGGTTTGCCCTGATGTCCTTGTCCAAAAATAGTGGCTTATTTTTGTCCTGCTAACACATGCCAGCTGGCTGCCACCCTCCATTCCTGATGCAGCTGCATTTCAGTTCTGCTGTTTATGTAAAGTTTGTACAGTGTGATTTAAGGTCCTTTGGGAAGAAATGTACTATGTTAATATAAACTCTTATTTCCAATGTCTTTCTGTAGCCATTAAGGGCCTAATTCATCCCACCACCCAGAGGTTTACACCAAGAGTTGGCCAAACAGATGCAGATCCCAGCATCGTCTGGCACTTTGTGGGTTCAGTCTCTGGAGGAAGCTTCCATGAGCAGCTCCTGGAAACACTGCATACTGCTCAGTGTCCCAGCACTCAGCCCCAGCTTGGCCCAGGATTTGGAACATCCAAGTGGAAGACTGTTTTGAAGACACGGGTTTAGTTTGGCATTTTACTACATAAATTTGTTGTTTGCTAACAGATTGGAATCTGGATTTGGAGTTTTGCATATTCCTTCACGCCAGTCTGTAGGATAGTTTGGATCCATCTGATTAATTTACCAATACAGCTGAGCGAGTGATAAGGAATAGAGTGTGCTACAGCATCTAAGTGCTTCTCTTGCAAGGTCAGCTATCCTCATGATTTGGAATAATGTGCAAATATATTGCTTTCACAAAGAAATAAGCCCTGCTAATTCCTCCTCCCTGAGGAATTGGGAGAACCGTGAATCTGGTCCAGTTTGATTATATCTTGCCATCTATTTACAAGTATGGGCATATCCCAGATTATATGCAACAAATATCCATAATTCACACTACACAATACCAAAATGCAACATTTGCAACATAGCAAAGCAAATGATGTGAAAGATATAGCTGCCTATTTAAATAGTGTCCTGAATATTTATCCATAAGAATTTCCACGTCACTTCAGTTGTAGAGAGAGTGGAAAAATGTGGGCAAAAAAAAGGTAAAGGCAAAGTTTGAAAATCAAGGATGGAAAACTTGCAGGTCTAGGATCACATGCCCACAATACCCTCCCAGCAATTTAGTCAGGGATGTTCAGCCTCCCCTGACTGCAGCAGAAATGACATTGAACAACAGTTTCCCCTTAGATTTTAGAAGCTACAAAATATGGAGCAGACTTCATGTGCCTTAACAGCAGGTGAAGTTGAAATTTCATCTGTGCCCAGCCAGCACCAACTTCTGCAAGCCCAGACAGAGCCTGTGACATGAAACCACATCCCCATATTTGTGAGCTGATAAGCAGAATAGTTTGCAGACTTCCAGCTACATCTCCTGCAGATGATTCAACTCAGGTGAATGTCTCTGCCTCCAAGAGCAGCAGTGTAGGGCAAGCCTGAAAGTGGATCTCTTTCCCCATAAGTCTCTTTCCTTTGCAATGAATTCAGTTTTACATGTACAATAGCAGCAATACATACTCTGGGGCTAAGCCCCCTTTCATGTGCACTTTGAATCTGCACCGTGGCCACAAAAGGGGCAGGAAAGGGGAGCTGCCTCAGACAGAGGCTGCTGAGGATCTCCTTATCAAAAAGGATCTCCTTGTCCTCAGGCATGAAAGGACACTCGTGGACTTCTGTCTCAGGCAAGAAAAATTACAGAATCAGAAGGAACTTGCTATGCCTGGTTCGAAATGCTGATGGTTGGTCATTAGAGCAGGGAGGTCTGCTCTGGCAGTCCTCCTTGCTTCTCAGAACACCTTGGTCACACCAACAAAACTCCTTGTAAGCATAGGGACAACATTTTGGAGATGATTAGGCACCTTTCTCAGACAGGCTACTGGGACTTCACAAAGCAGGTGGGACTACTGAACCAATAATTAAAACCTGGAGCTGCTGAATTTAAAACAACAAGCAAGAATAACCTGAACACTGAAAAGGCAGAGTAAATATAATTCAGATCTCCAGGCCAGAGATGCCATCCTGCTGCATTTAAGGAATGATGCAGCCCACTCCAGCAGAACCTGTCCCCCTCCTGGGGAATGGACTCACTTGTCTAAAGGTAGAGGAGACCATGCCCATCAAACTTGGATCAACCCCATCCCCAACTCCACCTGCTGTCAAGCCCCACCAAAGGCCACGTAATCACCTTTTGCAGTGTCCTTGAGCCTGACTGGATTCCCACTGGGCTCCCTCAGTACGTGCTGGAAGGTGAGATCTGCTCCCCGTGCTATTCTCAACTAGGAACTCACAGTGCCTCTTGTTTTGCCCTTTCAAATTCAGAGAAAGAGGAAATTATTTGACTTCTTCACGTGTGCCCAGGACTGTTTGAGGCTACCTGAACCTAGGGAGGAAGATGGAAGTGTTCTGTACCCTTTCCATTTTCCTCTTTATCTCCATGCCCATTACTGCTGCACCATCTTAGAGCACATTAGCTAAAAAAGAATCGCAGAGGAGTTTGCAGAGGAGCTTAGGAGACTATTTTGGGTCCAAATGAGCTCAGAACCAGTGAGGAGCAGAGGCTGGCTGCAGTGGTGATGCTCACAGACCTCCAGGACTGGGGTGACCATTACCTCCATGCTGGTCCTTTGGCTCTAATCTGGCACTGTGAAATGTCAACCTTTCCTTAAAACAAAACAAAAAGCATTAAGTATTGCCAGAACCCTGTCCTATCTAGAGACAGATGAAAGACTGTACTGCACATTACCTGTTCCTTGCTGCAACAAAGGTTGCTGCTTCACTCATGGTGAGTACATCACCATCACTGAAATATGGGACTGGTGCCCATAACATGACACATTCTTACCAGAAGTGCACAAAAGGGAATTATCTCTTTTTAAAAGCACCTCTTCCTCTCCCAGGTGCAATCCTAGCTCATTTTTTCTCTCCAGGATTCCCTCTCCTCCTTACACTCACAACTTTTTTTACATCATTTTTTCCCTTTTTGGCAAAGAAATGTTGTAAATCCTTACAGGAGTTACAGGGCAGCAGAAGGTGCACCAGAGGCTGCCAAAGGAACAGTGGTGTGTAGTTTGCCTATCTCTGGTGTCAGCTGGGTTTGGGATGAGTCAGGAAGATAAGTTAGGTAACAAACAAGTGGGAGAGCTAATAGACCAGTTGGTAGCGTGGCAAGGGTGCGTCCGCTGCTGACTCAGAGACCTAATCAATGTCTTATCATTTCTCACGCCTTCCAGCTCCAGCATCAAACCTCCAAGGGTTCTCATCAGGGGATTAATTCCTCCCTCTCATCTTCATCAGGAGCATGCACTTGAGCCCTCTGTGTGGGAAATAGACACATCTTCTCCATGTGGCAGAAACACCCAGTCAATGATTACACCCATCAGCTAATGGATGGACACGTATCCCAGCCAGTTGTCTCTAGGTACAGAATGCAGATATGTTATCCCCAGTTGCAAGCACTATCAGGAGCCCAAGGAATTATTAGATATGTTTTATAATGGAATAAAGAAATTGTAATGGAAATTGAACCTCAAAGGAAGAAGTTCAGACATCCTGAAGGCAACAAGGAGAGGTACTTAGGAGGATGCATATTATGCTTAAACACAAGTCCATCACAGGCAGCTGAGTCCCATGTCACAGACTAAGATCATCTCTTGGTATTATTCTGTGAGAGCTATGAAGATTCACCTGAAGATCCATTGTGAAGGCTGGAAGTCACGTTGTCAAAGAAAGGACTTTTCCTGAGAAGAAAGACACTGGATGAATGCTAGCCCAGTGCTGTGCACGTGAACCTTGTTGTCTGGAAGGGAGCCACACTGCAAGACTGTCCAACACCAGGCTCGAATAGGACCCTCTTTGGCTCCTTGGTGGCACACATAGGAACCTGCCAAGGCTCTTTGTCTTGCCCTTGTCTTCTTCCTTACCTTCACTCTGGGCAGGGTTATGGTGTTTGCTGATTGCTGCTGATCATTTCAGACAGACTTTTTAGCTCCTTCAATGTTTCTGACCCTGCCCCATCCTGAACATGGCTATAAATGATGTTCCTTCTTCACATCTTGCCCCAACTTTTGTTCTATTTTCTCTTCCTCATCTCCAAGGTGCTTGGCATATGTCTTTCATCTACCTGACATGGGTTCCATGGGTAGGCAATGGGCACAGAAGCTAATTAGTAACTGATGCAACAGGATTTTAAATTTAACCTCGTGGTTCAGCCATGCCTTGAATGTAAAAAAGGCATATGCTTTTGGGTGAACATGTGGAGTCCTTTGAGAGCACTTCAGAGGAAACCAACCTGCTGCTCAGGACAGGTGTGACCTCTGCAAAAAACCTCTGAAACACTCAGAAGACTTACTGTATGCTACTCACACACTGCTTTGAAAACTTCCCTCAGTGCTCAACTACTTGTAGCAGCAGAAGCACATGAAAAGGTGAAAAGTGAAAAATTCACTATGAATATTTAGAAAGAGATCTGTAGGAAAATTTGGAGGTCAAGCTTTTAGATGGCATCCATTTCTGACCCCCCTCTGGCCCTATTTACTAAAAGAAATAGAGTTTGAACAAAGGGGTTAAAATCAAGGAAAAGATGCTTCTAAAGTGAAGTTATTAACAATAAATAAAATGAGAAAACAAATCAGAATAAAATAAGTGCATCAAGATGATCTCAATAATCTCAACACAAAACCAGTTAATCCTTATAAGTGTTATGAGAGGCTCTTCAGGAAGCAGCTGACCCTTCGGTTACAAACACACTAGAGTCAATTTAGCAGAGAAACTGGAGCTGCTTAAATAGTTTACTTTTGAGACATTACTATCTAATGTTCACGTCACAGAGCCAGTTATAAACCTCTCAGTCTTAGATTTCCGTTCTCACATGGTAGGTAACCCTTTCCTCTCCTCTGCCGGCAGATTCCAACAGGTAACATACTTCAACAGGACAACTCTAATAAACAGAATTTTCACAGAAACTTGCCAGAAACTACCTGGGGCAATGGCAAGGGATCTTCTAGAACAAAATAATATTTCCTTATGAGCTAACATTTAAATCTAAAATGTTTTCTTCAGAGGACAGATTTTAGGGACAGACGCACACATGCACACAGCAATGCTTTCATGGCATAGAGTGAAGTCTAAGAAAGTTCAGACATTTCCTAGACATCAAACATAAATAGCAAACATTGATAAAGAAGCCACTTCCCAGAGGACTGGGCCTGGAGCTGCAGTTGCAGACACAGCAGATGTCCTCTTGGCTCAATGCTTCTTCTGCACAGACCTTGTTCAGGCTCTGGCTGGGAAGCAGAAGACAGGGACAACATAATCAGCAGAGTTTTGACAATGTCTCTTTAAAACAACTGTACTTGGAGGGACTGGAGAGCCAGTCTTCTCTCAACAGGCTCATTGATCTTAAAGATGAGATATCCCGGACTGGTCCTTAGGGTTCTTGAACTTTGCTTACTCGGCATGGTGACATCTCCCTACCCAGGTTGCAAGCAAATCTGCTGCAAGCTCTGATTTGGAGCTACCCCAGAACTGAACTTAGCAAGTGGCAGGTTTGGGAAATGTCCCATTTACATTTAAAGAATAAAAAGTATTTGGTGCCTTATAGAGTAGACACTATACATCTGCAAACATTTCCTTAAGACTTTGTTTCCCTCCCTCTCCCCTGTTTTGTAAGTAAAAAAAATTAACATGCAAGATGTTTCCTGAAGATTTTGGCATAGTCTTATCTGGATAAAAGGCCTCATGATCACTCTGTTGCCAACTTATAGAAATTTCAACACAAAACTATTCTATAAAAATAGCTGCTTGCCAGGGTTTGTTTGTTTTCTTCCCAACCACTGCTTGACATTCCCTCATCTGCAAACTCAAAAATAAACGTGTACAATTTATTACTTCTGTCATCATTCTTCTCCTAAAGAAGGCAACTTACAGTCAGGGTTCTATTTTGGAAATAAGCTAGAAGTCAAGCAGTTTGTCTCTTGTACACTTTTAGACTAGCAAAACTTGCTAGTTATTTCTTTGCTGACTTAGCCTCTGAGCAGTGCTGGGCATGCTGCCTGAACTTCCACAGCTGATTCCAAAACCTCCTGTACCCCATCAAGAACAGTACTTGCAGTAGCCCTTTGCAGAAGGAGTGACCTTGGGGTTTCCAAGGGGCTGGGATCTTACTACCATCCCCTGAGGAGACTGGCCTGGCTGAAGGGTGAGGGACAGGGAGCTGGGGCTGAGCCCTGAGAGCTTTGCCCAAGGGTGATGCCTCCTATTCCTGTGTTAACCCTGCTGACAGGCACTGAGCAGCAGTGAGGCAGCGTCACCCTGTGCCCCATTTTGAGGGAAAAGCAGAGAGAGAGAATGGAGCTGTCATGTTCCCCCCTCCACAGCTGGCTGCCCTTCTTTCCCACATTTTGGAGAAGCAGTGGTGATAGTACCACTCCGATACTGTCATTACACAACAGAGTAATAAAAATGTATATCCTGTGCTCTGGAATCCTACGTTCTTGGCCTTGCCTGGGAGGGCAAGAATCCTTGTCTCTCATCCAGACAGTTTGGAAACTGAGGGTGAACAATTCAGTGGGTGTGGGAAGACCTACTTTTCTAACCTCCGTCACAGACTCATTTTGTAACAAGGAAAAGATGTCCAGAGCTACAGAGAAGTGCCCAGTTGGCTCATCCTTTGAAAACCAGACCCTAAACCTTCTATGCCCGAGCTCTACATCTCCAGTTAGTGAAAGAACCCATCCCTGTGTCCTGTTCAGAAATGTATTCAAAACTGAGGAGCACTTGGTGATGGGGACAGATGCTCGTTTTAACCTGGGGATTTACTGTCTTAGCATGTCTGATTGCTCTTGATGGGTCAGGACCACCCACACTGGTGGAAACTGAGCCCTGGCTGCCACACTGGCTTTGTGGGGCCATGGGGAGCTGAGGGCTTTGTCTGGGTGAAGCAAGAGGCTGGAGGAGAGCTTCACCCAGGGCTCATGGCAAGGGCAGCTCCAGCAAGAGGAGGCAGGCCCCTGGATTCCTTGCTCCAACAAGGAAGGAAAGAGAAGATTTGGACCCAGTTGTCTGGTACAAACATTAAAGGGATTTTGCATGCTTATATTTTTTTCCTCAGAGAAAAAATTATGCTGCTTTGCATTGCCATGGTTTCCTGGTTTCCCTGGTTACCTCTCAGTATGGAGTAGGGGATGAGAGATGAGGGGAGGGAAGGAGGAGCCACAAAAAGACAGGGGCCAATTACAAAGATCCTGAGCAAGGCAGATGACGTCAACAGGCCTTTTTTCCTGGGATAAAGAGCAAAAAGAATAGATGTCTCTCGGCAAGGACAGTGGCTGTGTTTTGTACCCTTTGATGTTTTATAATTCAAAAGGGGGAGAAGATTATACAACAAAATTAATCACCAGTGAAAACCTACAGCCCAGTGTTTAATACTCCCTTAAACTTAGAAGCAAGAGGATCATTGGTGAGAGAATGCATGATGTACAATAAGAAATCACAGCAATGGGAGTACCTGGGACCATGTGCAGACTGGCAGACAAGGCCAGTTTTCTGGTAATGGCCTTTGCAATGGACCATTACAGCCAGGGAGGATAAAAGTGTTGATGCAATTCCAGCTCCAGAGAGCTCCAGCACAGCACTCCTGGCCAGCCCCATCCTGAAGAGCTTCATGTGGATCACACTATTCCAAAAATCAACGGGACAACATATGCAAGAAAGGCTTCCTTACATGGCCATGGCTAAGTCTCCAGTCCTTAGTGAAAGTCCCATGCTTTTTTTCAAGTGGTCAAGCTTTGAGTAAGGACTAAACCAAGCCTGTGTAAACCCTCTTGATACAACCACATGTTTCAGTAGTTGGACAAGAAATCCAATCTGATCCCAGTGGCAGGGCGCCAATAATCCTCTCACCTTTCTCTTAATATCCTGTGACTCAGTGATATATGTCAGGCCATTTAAACCCCGGCAGTAGAGTTCAGGTGCTGTGCCAATTATATTGAGTGGATGGGGAGATCTGCTAGTTGAACAAGAAATAGGTCAGAGGAATGATTTAGCTAATAAATTATATTAATGAAAAGTTCTTTCGGGAGCTGTTGAGTTTTTAGTTCTGCAGAGGAGAAGAGGGTCAGCAGAAGCAAAGAGAAAAATGGGAGGACCTGGCAGTAGACCTCAGTAGAGCAATGAACAGAGAAGATGGGAAACAGGATGAACTAAGCATGTCTGGTCTTTGTGGCACAGGCCCTGCTATAGTGGCACTGAACTGTCTCCACATGGCACAGAGGTGCTTGGGCTAGCTTGTGTTGGGGCAAAACTGCTGCCCTAACTGAGCTTCTCTGCCCAGGTGAAAACAGACATTTTCTCATCCAGGCTACTTAGCTGGGACACAGTGTCCAACCAGCACAGCAATATCGGCCTCCAGCCCAGGCAGCGGCTCACTTAGCACTGGGCATCTTCGTACAGCATTTCATTCACCCCACAGAAATATCTATATCCCTGTCCAAAATCTGCTGATGTCAAGTCCTTCCAGTGCTGGGCTTTGAATCAAGTCCAAGTCCGGTGTCTAGATGTGGAGTTAGCAAAACTGAAATAGTTGCCAGGAACACATAGAATCCTTAGGTTACCTTCATTAGCAGTTCACTTTGAAATGATTCTGCAGGACTACTCTGTTGTGTTCTGATTGATGGGGTTTGGAAGTGCAGGAGAGAGTTTCTTTGCAGAGACCTGTGTCTGCATGTGTTCTAACTGTAGACATACCAAGACAAAACACACCTTCCAAAGGTACTAATGGCAATCTATTGAATGTCCTACAGGGAGAGCAGGACATTCCTGCGTGTTGGGCAAAAATTACAAAAATGAGTAAACAAGGTACATTTGGAGTTTTGCTTCCGCTTGTAATAACAGCGATAACTTCAAAGTTATGTTGTCATCACTGCAAACAAAGGCATAGAGATTAGTGACATCTAATTTTAGGTGTTTTGAAGTTGGATGACTGTTGCCAGCCAGAGGCATAGAGAGGAGTGCAGCTGGGACTGCTCACCTTGGAGCTGTCTCTCCCGGGCACCTCTTGCAGGTTGGGATAAAGCCTCTCCTGGTGGTGTCTGTTGCTCTCCACCATTTTCAGACAAAGCCCAGCAAACTGATTTCAGTTATCCAACTGCTGAGTGCACCATGTCAGATGTACAAGGTCCACCTGTACTTTCTGTGATGGCTGTTGACAAAGTAGTGTCCCCTGTCCCCAGAGCTCCTGGTGATTGTGCTCAGGCCTGATTGTACTCCCCCCGGCAAAAGGACAAAACTGATGCTGGTGGAAAATGGGCAGGGAAAGGAACATCTCCCTACAGAGAAAACATTTTGGATTTCTGGTTTCTTGTTTCTCTCTGACATACAGCATCCAGTCCACAAAGCATATTGTTGGTGAATTTAATTTAGGGCTGATGCTGAGCAAACCACAGAAACAGGGCCTTCATCAGAGCACTTATTTTTGTAGTGAGATTTGAAGAAGTAGTTTGAAAAATAATCTCCAGCATTCATGAGATGTTATAAATTAGTTCTTTTATGTATTAGAGACAGGGCAATAAATGCCAAAGGGGATTTATTGGTTATTGCTGCTCTGATAAAAGGGTCATTAAGAGTTGTAAAAGTCTAAACGATAATGGGGAGATGTTGTAAATGCTGTAAGTGAATAGAATGAAAGAACATGATATACCCATCAGTTGAGGTCACTTCCTAATAGTTTATAACCCTCTTCTAAACGCTGAAGAGAAATCTGCATTTGTCCAGCCAGGCAACCGAAAATTCCCATCAGTCACCCCAAGCTGAGCTCCTGGAGATTCCTAAGCAGCACCTGACTGACAAGCCTCCTGAAAAAGCCCAAGCCTGCAGAGTAAGTCTCTATACCTTGTGGGGACTGGTCTCTGAAAGGACAAGTATGGGGCACAGGGATGTGTTGCATGTGATACAGCACCAGGGGCTGTTCTGAAAAAGGCACTAAAATGGTCATGTGGAAGAGCAGACCTACATGCCCTGAATCTGCACCTCTGATGCAGACAAGCCTCATCCTCCTATTAAATGTGAAGGGAGTTTTTTTTTGAAATATCCCAGCAGGTCTGCTGGCTATTTGCTTTATCTGCCCTGCACACAGCATCTAACCAATAAGTCCCATCAAAATTTAAATGCGAAAATCATTTTAAAATGAACACCATCAATTCCCCACAGCTTATTATTAGCAGAGCTGCTGAAAGCATCTGTTATTAAGGTCTTCAGCATGTCCCTTAGGAGCCTTGTTTTCTGTTGTTTATGATTTTGTCAAACTTGAACTGAAATTTTTCATTCTGAATCTCTGTCTCCTGTTGAATTACTCTGGAACATTTCAGGCAGAACAGTACAGCTGTGAGGCTAGAGGAAAAGACATCATTTTGTCTGTGTTAAAGTAAGACACTGGTGACTTTTTCTTTGAGGAAGGCTAATTTCTCTGTACTCAGAAGTCTGTCATGACAGCGTGATTTCTTTTCAGTGATCTGCTTTTTTGCAATTTCATGGATAAATTAGGGAAATCTGGTAAATCATGATCTTCAGCAGTTAAAAAAATCAACATAGCCAGTCAAGATGCAGTATATAACATCCAATTTCTTTGGTGTGCTCCAGCCCAAGGTGGTCATGACCTTACCTGCAGTTGCAGGAAAGGATGTCAGTCCAGCAAGGGCTAGATGTCAGATCTAAGGGGAGATTGTAATTTTAGGTCCCTAATAGGAGCTGTGAATGTAGCCCTAAAGAAGTTGCCCAGTATGAATGCAGAACTGTGAGAGATGTAGGGCCTGATTTATAGAATATAGGTGGGAGAAGTTGTGGGAAGAGGGAGAGGAGGTTTACATCAGGGCAAGAAATTGTGGATGGAGATGGAGATGATGGAGATGGAGTGTCTGTGCAGGAGGCTTTGAATTTTCTGGTGAGTTGGGTGAGCTTCTCTGCAGTAGCACCTGAGGGAACTGCCTTGGTTTGTCCTCCCCAGTCCTTTGTGTGGGTAAAGCACCCCCTCTCCAACCCCTTGGGAGTGTTATTGCAATTGTCAGGTCAAACATCTGCAGATGAGAAATGTTGTGGACCCTGCATATCTTCTATTTTGCTGAGCTACTCCAGCAATACAAACATATGAAAAATCCTGAGTCAGAATAAGTAGCTGCCTCCAAAGCAGGGTTTGAAGAGTGTACAGTAATCAAGGGCTGGGCACACTCAGCACAGAGTAAACAAACTGCTCATCCTGAGCACCAGGGCAGGAGAAAACACCAGTGGGTGATCATGTGGCTAGAGATAAATGCATCATAAATCATTTGCCACCAGGAAACAAATGTCAGTTGAGTAAGCATCCTAATTCTGGCATTTCTTAAATTTTCAGTGTTTGCCTTTGCAACTTAATCATGCTTTTGGCTTCTGTGATACATTTGATATCATGGCACACTGCTGACTGTCTCTGACCTAGTAAGTGAGGCATGTCGGATTTATTCCCATAACAAGACTTGAGCAGGCACACTGCAGACCACCTCTGCAGCAGATGAGCTAAGGGGCTTGGCATTTCACCTGGCCTTAATTCCCCCAGACCAGGCACAGACCAGTCAAGTCTCCTTGTGACACCTGATGGAATGCAGAAACTCTTTGGAGCCCAGCTTGGTTAGTAACTTACGTGCTCTGGGAGCTACCGTAAGTACCTTGAAATATCAATTTCACACCCGTAAACTAATCTGAAGAGGATTAAAAGATTGGTCGGCATTTAAGCAAACAAGAAGGATAGTTCTTTTCCTAGGGGGATCTATGAGTCATCTTTTATTTGACAAGTCAGACAACTTTCAAATATTAAAATACATCTTGAAAATACTTCTAAACCCTTGACTTATTTTAATCCAAAGAGAACTGTTGTTGACTATACCTGGTTTTAAAAGCTTTTCTTGTTTTGGTCAGGAGCAAGTACAGTGATTCCTTTTACAGCTCCACCATAAAATATAGGGAATAAATAATTTCTGGATGTCACACGAAATGAGAAGTTATTTTTTGAATTATTTACAGAATACTCACAAATAAGGAATTTGTGTAGAGAAAATAGGGACAACTATGCATACACAATAGGGAAGAAGTTTGTCAATAAAATAGTATGAACAACTATAAATTGTAAACAACCGTAAACAACATTTTAAAAACAAGTATCAGTATCAGAGGTTTCTCAGACAAATATCTTCAAGCAATTGACTAATTATGACATTAGTCAGAAAAAAATTGGACCAGTCCCAGCCCAGCAAATTATCAGCATCCCCAGAGAGGATAACCTCATTTCCAGGGCACCACTGAGAACAGACAAACAAGTTGGTTCTGTTTTACATTTAATTTTTGTTTTCTTGTTGTTATAAGTTGTTTGCTGTTGTTTTGGTTTTCAGTGCTTATGGTTAAGTTACTTACAAGCAGCATGACTGTAACTTCATCCAAGAAAATGACTGTGGATTTATTTACAAGATATTAATTTACACTTGTGTAAATTAGTAGCGAATTCTCCTCCAACCTGTATGTTCTCACCTGGCATTCTTCCTGTTTGCTTGCTTTTAATTACTTCTAATATGCATACTAATGCTCTTAATAACTTGGCTCATGAAATCTACATCTGCAGTGGGCTTTTAATTTACACCTTGAATTGGTATTGTTTTAATTTTCTTCTTTCCAAGAACAAAGCAGCTACTGCTGCTTCAGATGTGATCAAAGGATTTAAACATTCCTTTGGTGTGCAATGGGATGCTCGTTGCTATACCAGTACCATTCCTGGAGTGAGGCTGGAACACACACAGGACAACCCTGCACTTGTACTGGTCAGTACTCCATCCACTGACAAGCCCTGAGCATCCTTCTGCACAAAGGAACCTTGTTCTCCTCATCACTTCTGCTTCTTGACTCCTCCTTTTCCTTTTCCACCCTTAAAACAATCTCACAACCTTCATAGAAAGCAATGTGCCACCTCTACCCCAAACCCTGGCTGTGATTGCTGTTCCTTTGTTTGCTCACGTGGCAGTCTGGCTTTCACAACTTACAGCAAAGCAGGATCCTCCCATGTAGGAGCCAACCTCACATCCGGGGATGGCTTAGAAGTCATGAGTGTAAAGATAATGGGGATATATTTGCTTTCGTGGTTTCAAGCCTTGCAATCTTCTATCTAATCATGAAGGTTGGGAATTTGCTTGCATTTTTTTTTTTTAAAAAAAAGGCAAATCAGAAATATAACTGAGATTACTCACCAGGCACGTGATTTCTGGAATGTGAGTTAAACGCAAAATATAAAATGAGCATAATGCATTAGAAGTCAAGAGAAGCAGAACCACTGCAAAGAATAATTTGTGGAACACTTTTATTGTGTTACACAGTAAATAATTAATAAAAGTAAATAAATTCTGAGGTCACACAGCAAATAATGATTGTGACAGGTAATCTACACTGTAAAAAGTTCTAGGTTTGGTCCAGATTTTAAACATAAACTAGTTTTCTGAGAAAGAATGTTTTATATACATGTACTTCAAAAGCTCTTTAACTCTGCTGTACTATGTGGAGTAAATAAAACTCAAACTCTGTATTTACATACACTGAACGTGCACAGCAATGTGTTTTGAGAGTTAATAATGCATGAAGGGTGCTCAGGGTAGAGGTGGAAGCTTGGTCTCTGGTTGCTGAAAACTTCTTAGATGCAAAAGAGGTCATGCAGATTTAACTGCTACCCGAGAACTTTTTCTGGGGTTTGTTGGTTGTTTGAAAATAAAAATTTAAAAAAAAGTTTTACGGAAAGCAAGTGAAAGAAAGGTTTCAAGTGAAACAAATACCAGCTTTAAGAAAAATTATACTACAATTTTACAAATTTATATTTATTTACATTCTAAGTTAAATAAATATATTGTAATAAAATAAGTCTTGAAAATATACTAGCGAGAAGATGTTCATAGAAGCTTTGTGAAATTCTTCATCAATAACATACTGGACAATCCACCCTACATAATCTCCTTTTTCTCCTATGTTTGCCCTGTGTATCCTTGACCATCAATCTGTGCTTCCTGGTGTTTAGTCTTTTTCTCTCTTTCTAAGCCCTGCAGTTGTGGTCCTCAGGCACAATCCATGTGCTTCCTCACACCTTTCCCAGGCAGCTCTCTCAGAATGGGGTGACTGCTCCCTGGAGACTCCTCTCTCTTTCCATTTGCTCAGCTGGAGCCGGGATGATGAGCTGGAGCAGCACACAGGCACTCATCTCAAGATAGGTGAGAGGAATCCTACCCCTCTTCCCTGTAACTCTCATTTCCTGGTTTTCCCAGGATTAAACAGTGCTGAACTGTTTGGCCCCAGATATAAAAGGAGGAAATAGAACAACAAAGGAGAAATCTGATTCCAGTGGGAGTTGTTGATGAAAAGCTTTTCGGCAGAGCTTTAAAAGGGAGGCAGAAATACTCACTTGTGTCTCACTTCAAGTGACACACATCAATAAAGCAGTGTAAAAGCAAAGGGGTCTGCTGACCTTCAGAGCAGAGCTTCCATGGGAAACACATTTTGTGATTTGGCTCAGGTATGTTAGGAGTCATTAAATCAGAAAATTACAAAACTGAAGGCTGGTGCTATTGGGAATCAGAACGGAGCACAAAAATTGATGAATTCTGTACTGATCAATTTAATAAAAAATAGTGGCAGTTTGAGAGCTGGCAAGCAATCAAACAAGATCAAAGTTCTCCCACAATGGCTGGCATCAGATGGGACATGGTGTTTGCTAGGTGGGAAAGGCTGCCCTGCCCTTCTACACCATGAACCTGTTTGTGGACAAATATATTAATTCAAGGTCCCAAATGACTTCAGTATTTCAGGCTACTAGCCTGATCCTCAACTCCCATTGAAGCTTTGTTTATCAGTGCTAACAACCTATTTCGCAAGGCAAGCCTTTATTTTGGCTGACATACTGTATTCCCAAAGGCTGATGTAACATGGTTCACAAATGTCTGGTGACAAATCTCTTCCATCCTCTCTAATTTCCATGTGAAATCAACTTGCATGTATCCCAGATTATATACAGCCAAGCAAGGAGACGGTGTCTTGACACAAGCACGTTTAAATCCCCCAGGTGCAAGGAAGGAGAAACAAAGATTCATTACAGTAATAAAGTTTCAGCCTTCTAGAGATGAGGTCAAATGAGAGCAGCAGAGCACTGGCTAACAGGAGAGCAGATCTTATGTATATGGGAGCTATCAATAAGTCTTCTGACATGCGTCTGTTGAATAGGGTCCATTGAGGGAAAATATCTACCTTATCACTGAACATTTCACAGGGCAAAAAATGTTCCCTGGGCAATGTTGCACAAGTAGGATTTTTTTTTTTCTGTCTAAATTTGCTTTCTTAGCTTATTTATCTTTGAACCTGGTCAGCAAGTAGTGAGTTCTGTCAATCTGTATGTTTAGTCCAAGGAAAAAAATGCTGTATTATTTTGTAGCAATTTTGCTACAATTTTAGCAATTTTGTGTTTACTGAGAATCCTTTCTTTGTAATGATGGAAATTCAGTGTTTAGGGTAAGAACTGTTCGCTGGAATCAAGTCTGGAAACTGCAAGGGTGCATGCCAGAATGCTGCCCACTTCTTCAGAGTCTATGAAAATGTGCATTCTCCTTAATACACTACCACATATTAGTATGGTATTTACAGACTAAAAGCTGCTGCTAAAAATGACAAAGCAAACTGAAAAGTACAACTAATATCTAGGTTGCAACATGTTGCCAGAACATTCCTGAGAAACAGGAGCCTCCTGGGAGGAGTGTAGGTGGCATTCACTCACTTTGGAGCTCCAATGTTTATACCAAATTGCATTTCCTTGCCACTGCGCATGCCAGAGCCTGCCTTAATTTAGACTCTGCCCTCATAAGACCCTCGACTCCCTCCGCTGCTCCCTACTGCAGGCACAAGCGGCAGCCAGAATCTCCCAGGACTGGTCTCAAAAGCCTCTTGCTCCTCCACTCAGTTAAGCAGAATTTTATGCTATATACATTAACTTGGATTTAATTTGGTACTTCTCCAAATGTCAGCTGCAAAAACAGGGCTGAGGAGGAGGAGAAAAGAAAACTCCACAAGTAAGTGTGATACCTGCAGGCCGATAGCTCCATTAACCTTTTCAGGGAAAGGCAGGCACTCTTGTTTTCTAGCTGTCTATTAGTTTTCTCCCTATTTATATATGTACTCTTTGCCTGGGTCATAAAGTGTCTAAATGAAAATTTATTGCAGGGACTGGCTATTGATTTGCAATCCTGCACATCTGGAAGACATGACCCTAAAAGAATGCCCATTCTTTGAACTAATGAAAATTTAAACTCTAGCTTAAAAGAAATTGTTTCAGGGTAAAATTAAGTGACCTTTAGAATGAACATCATCGATGCTTGGGTTTATTTTATAGGGAAATCCTGTTTACAAAATACACCAGAGAAGTTTCAGTGATATTTGTGGGGCTGATTGAATTCAGTGAAGCCACACTGGAGACTTACAGCAATTAATTACACCCTCCTAAATATATTGCAGAGAATGGTTATATGGTAGTTGCTTCTCCAGGTCCCTGATGTCAATGGGATGGATACAATAATAGTCTCTCTTAAGATCCAGAATTTTTTCTATGAATGAAACAAGCTAGTCCATGACCAAGCAATTAAAGTAAACTCCCTCGCTGGGAGGGAATCCAGGTTTCTCCCTCTGTCACTTTGTGTTTCATTCAGTCATCTCTGCCAAAACCACCAGTTCAAGGACTAAGTGTAAATTTCCTGTCAATTCCTGTCCAAGTCATTGCTGCTGACAACCTGACTCACTGAAGAGGAAGATATTATCTACCTCTGTCAACAAACATCGTTCTTCTTGCAATTCCTAGGGTAGGACCAACTCTTCACCTGTAAGGTCAGAGTTACATAAAGTTGGGAAGGATATTTAACAAATTACTCCAACATGATGTACACAGGAAAAAACAGTGCAGCCAGTAAAGGCTGGCTAATCACAAGCCTTGGTTTCCTTAAATTCCCCCATCACAAAAAACATATAAACATTTGGCACTTTCACTTGCACTGTGCAGCAATATGTTGACTCTTTGCTCATCTGAACTGCACATAAATTAATTTCTCCATAAGTTTCTTAATGTATCTACCTACCATCCAGGCTGTCTATCTTACATGTGCAGACTGTGCTTGCATTAACTCAAAACAATGCAGATTTACAAGGAAGCAAAGAATCTGCTTTTGCTTAGAGAGTCATAGAATACCCTGAGGTGGAATGGACTTAAGAGTCCAACTCTTGAGTAGCTGACCCATCAGGAGGGATAGAGCCCACAACCTAGGTGTTATTGTACCATGCTCTAACCAACTGAGCTAATATCAGAAAGATGACTGTATTCCAATCAAATGTCAAATTTAGCCACCTTTTGCTTGAGCAAAGCCATCACTTTCCTACCCTCCCTCCACCTGCCAATGCATATTTCTTCTTGTGTAAGTATTGCAATAAGGTATTACAGTAACAGCCCCTATAACAGTGGTAATGAAATCACTAATAATAATTATCTTGAATTAATATAGTGCCTTTCTTCTGGGGATCACATTTTCCTTTAAAATCATCAATGCAGGCATCTCATCTGGAGCTTCCATCTGAGTGGAAGAAGCTCAGATCCCTGCCTAGCTAGCTCCTCTCTCGGGGCATTGCTCCTTTTGTGGATTGCTCTCCATCTAGGCAATGAGGTTTCATCCAGAGCTGAATGAGCTAACAAGCCAGAGGGGTACCAGAAGTGGTACTATGACATCTGCTAAGAGCTGAGCACAAATTCTCTGCTTTCTGCACCCAAGGTTTGACCAACTTGATGCACACCAGATGGTCGGACAGCTCAAGAAGAAATATGCATCTGCAAAAATGAGCCCAAGGTGAGTGGCATATAGGGAAAGAGGGGGATACTTACACATGGAGGAAGAACAAAAGAGTCAAATAATGGTTTATATGCTTAGATTTGTTACCCCCAACTGATAAAACTGCATCTGTCAAGAAGAGGAAGAATTGGTCTGCAAACAAGCTAATGATATTCTAGTAACACTATGGGATTTGACAACTGGAGAAAATTATTCCATGTTTTCAGACAACCCAGTTTTATCACTGGATCTATCTCTCACCTTCATTAATTACTGTTGAAATTGCAGGCAGCAACCCATTTACCATAGAATAAGCAGGAAACAGAATATTCAAAGTATGATGAATCAGTGCTTTAACTAGCCCAAACATGACAGGCAAAGCTTGCTGCCGTCATTGGTGATTCCCCAAGAAAAGCATTTATGTAACTGTACAGTTATACATAATTAATTACACAATGATAGGTATCCTGCTTACACACTAGGTCTCTTTGTGCTCTACATTTTTCATAGTGCCCCATGTCTCATAAAAGCAGTTATACAGACTGATACAGGTGCCAGTAAAATTAATCATTTCAAATAGGACCGTTCAACTCAGACAACTCCAGGTTTCGAGAGCATCAGTTCTGGAAAGGAAGTCAAAGCCTGGCAATGCTGGCTGGGATTGAAGAAAAGCTCAGGAAACAGAACTGCCCTTCCTTAGAGGAATCACACTTCTCTGTAGCAAACTGCCTGGCTTATGTTCCCTCCTTGGAAAATTACAGCTGGGATTATCAGAGCTCATTCAGAGTCAAGAATCTGCATCCCAGATGGAAGTTGCACCCTACTGCCAAGTTTAGTCCCATTCACTTCTTTTCCTGCTGTCTAGGAAATCCTAGCAGACAAGCAGTAGCTTGGTAATAGCTAATCTGCCTGCTCAGAGTGCGTTTTGCCTGTGCTGGAGTCTGTTTCTACTTACTCCAGTGAAAAGCAGCATCAGCTGCAGAGGGCTGCCTCAGCCCAAGATGTTTTAATAACACTAGATGCAGCTTTTGAGAAGGGATCTCGTGTCTGCTTAGTGTTTGGGCTATGACTTGAATTACTGATTTATAATCTTCAAGTATCAGGCGAAATTGCTTCCTGCCTGAAGTTGGAAACCCATCAAAAGCAGTGATATCGCCCTTTCTTCTGCCAGCTGTAACATGGCCAGACAAGAACGTGGGGCTAAGACTGCTGGTTGCTATGTTGGGATGGGAGATGTGCCTGACTAGTGTATTTAGTAAGACATTAAGACACATTAAAGATCATATTGCTCCACTTCTCTGAAAAATACTTACATAAAAAAGGCCAGCACAATATTCCGAGAGCAACTTCCTAGATGTAATCAGTCATTCCTGCTCATGCCAGTTCCAGGGATGGAGTTTCAGTGATTCCAGTCATGCTAGGCCTGCCCTTCAGGGACAACACAGTGAGAGACCTGAATTCTGGTGCTTGTTTTGCACTAGCTGAAGTGTTTGCAAAGCCCACAGCAGCAGCACCTGTGATGACACCAACTCTCTGTCATCACACAAGGTGTGTTACTAGGGATGCCATTGGAAGCTGGGGAATGAGCTGCTCCTGGTCAAGGAGCTGATGAATGGCAAGGATGCTGTACGGGGAGGCAAAGGATGAGGCTGCCTTTCCATGTTGGCAGGGCAGGCTGTGTGGGGACCAGCACATTCACCCTCAGAAATGCAGCCCAAACAACTGGGCACCAGAGACAAAACAGCCTCAAGACTCTGAAATCTTCAGGGATGTTTAAAAAAACCCAAACAGTACCAAACACAGGGAGAGGGAGAAAGGGGAAATACAGCTTTGACCAACCATAGAGAAAACAAGCATAGCTATGACCCAGCCAAAATGACAGTGAAATCAAAGATGTGGGCTGCAAGGGTTGTCGTCATTAGCAATAAAAAAACAAAACTGCAATTTAGTAAGAGCTGACCAATATACTAGGTGGCAAAGTGTGAGTCAAAGCAAGTACAGAGCTGTGAGTCATCCACCTCAAAGGGCTTTATCCTTGGATAAAAGTCAAAGAGGCAGCTCAGGGAGAAAAAGGAGTGTGGGAAAAGACAGAGAATTGTCTGAGCTTCCTCACAGAGCAGAGGCCACGTGGAGGGCAAGGCAGCTATCGGCCAGTTATGCTCCCTTACTGTTATTTCTGGCCAGGTACACAATACTCTGCATGTTTCACAAATACAAGGGTCAGCCTTCTGCTCTGGGGAACTTCACCTGCAGCCCAAACAAGAACTAGAGCAAAAGCAGAAAGAGGGAAGTGGTACAGAAAGCAAGTCACACCACTAAGGGTGTGTGTTTGTGTGTGTGTGTTTAAATGAAGTAATATTTATCAAGATTTTTCCCCCGTAGTCCATTTACCATGACTTTATTACTGATACAGGGCTCTGCAGGCACTTGGGCTGAAGGAGCAATACAGCAATTAGTCAGCTGACATGGCTTGGTCTTACGAGGTAAGATGAAAAGCAAGAAACGAACAGAGAAAATTACAGGTCAGATAAAGGCAACTGTGATAAGGACCAGTGCTGTTTAAAGAGCGTGAAAACACAAAGAAGGAATTCTTTCAGGTGGGATGGAGAGAGAAAAAAAGGGGATGAAGATGATGAGATGGTTCAAGGAACGAGAAAGCGTACAGGAGGAGAGGCCGTCGAGCATCACACACATCTGAACACAGGGTGACATGAGTTAGTTCAAGATTATGGGGAAGTACAAGGAGTGACAGGAAGAAGCAAAGAAAATTAATATGCAGGATCTCATGCTGCTTCAAGGACAGTAAATATTAGAGGCAGGGTAGAAAGAACAGGAAGATGGCCACAGCAATCACATCCGTAGTGTCTTCCGTTCTGTGGAGGAGTGCTGTTTAAAGACATTCCAAAGGCCTCGGGAGAAATCAAACATAGATTTACCACCAGAAGGTTGAAGCTAAGAGAAAACAGAGCCAAAGCATGTTCTCATGTCTCCAGCTCAGTTTCAGAGTGCTAATCTAAATCAGCTCCCTTGATTTAATGTGTATTTTCCATGTTTTACAATACAGCAGATGACAATAGTGCCTGGTTCACTTATACCCTGAGAAAGGCAGGCAGGAGCTGAAGCAATCAAAACCACTGGAAGCTGTGCTGAAATAAAATAGGAAAAGAATTAAATAGGTGGGAAAAAATCCCAGAGGTTCTGTATATTTGGTGTAACTTATTTTCTTAGGACTTCTTAGGTCCAGTTTTAAGTAACGCTTCCATATTATCATTACCCCTCAATATCCCCCCCACTTATTTCCTTGAAGTCCCCATATCAGGTGGGAGAGCACACCTTTCCAACTTCAAGCAAAACTTTGGTCCCACATACACTTTTGTAGGTACTATTTTTTTACACTTTGGTAGAAGAGGTACAGCTTTTGGTAGGAAAGAATATGAAATAATTAAAATGAGCAAAACCACTCTATATTGACAATCCAGAACCATAAGTTAGCAGCATGAAAATGAACCCTGCAAAAGGCTGAAATTAGGAGAATGGGTGAAATATCCACAGTCGTTACCTGATTATTGAAACATTACACATATTTTTAGGCATGGGATCTTTAACAAACAAAAATATTACTTGGTTTGTTTACAAAATAACTACATATTTTTTAAAAATTTTGTGTGATGACAAACATGCCGAGTATTAATGCATTATACTAAGGTCTATGTCTATCTCCTGACAACAACCTCTAAAGGAGAGAAAGAATGATTGTAAACTGGAAAGCATCACTACCATGAACTTGTAAACAAAAAGGGAAGTTATGTCTGCAGGGCTTAGAAATAATATGTAAACGAGAACAAGTGCCACCATGCAGATACATGATGCATGTTTGTACAGAGAAAGCTTGGAAAAAGAACACAACGTCTCTGTATTTATTCATTGTAATGTATTACAGCACAATGTTTAGGGCACATAATAAGCTGTCAAATGAAATAACTTTCATATAATATTAGTTACAGAAAGCATTTTGGAAGATTGAAGTGCAACAGTAGCAACATTTTCAACACTACCTTAACAATCATTTCAGCATATTCATTCTGGGGAAAAAGACTTGCATGAAAAATGATTTTTGGTTCTCCCACCTTCAAATGCGCAAATTTTTTTTTTCCTTAGGAAAAAATGAAAATCGAGTGAGCAGGCTGAATTTTTCATTTCTCTGCTAACTAAACAGTTATGCATGTAAATAACTTGATGCACATTTATAATTTTACTGAACTCAAGGTGTAAGATGATCATACTAGAGCATCAGCAGAAAACTGAAGTTGCACAACAAATGCAACAAGGTACACTATAAAACAGCAGGTACATCTAGAGCACAACTGAGCAATTGTTTATTTGACGTCCATGTAATAATGGTCTGAGAACAAATATTTAAAACAATTACTGTTCTTTTCATTGCAATGATTATTGTTGTTTATTCCAGTAACTAAAAAAATCCCATAAACTAACAAACAAACAAAAAACCCAGATCAAACATGAAGCCTTAGAAATGCAATGGATAATTTGTGGATCATTAAAAACATAAGCAACTACTTTCACTATCCAATAAATCAACAACTGCAGAAGTATTTTAGATTTTATTAAAAAATCCAGGAAACTTATAAATCTCATTTTACACTCCAACAGGACACACATATTGGTTTAGTTTTTCCTTGCAGCTGCCAGACAAGCAATCAGTTTTCCAGCAGCTGATCGGATGTTGACTGCGGGTCAGGAGGCATGCAGCCTCCAAGGGGCAATTCCCATAAACCTCCAAGGGGCAATTCCCGTAAACCTCTTCCACAGAGGAGTTACCAGCTCTGTAATCACAGAATCAATTAGGTTTGAAAAGGCCTCTGAGATCATCCAGACCAATGTCTGACCGAACACCACCATGTTAACTAGACCCTGGCACAAAGCGCCACGTCCACTCTTTCCTCAAACACCTCCAGTGACTCCACTTCCCTGGGCAGCCAGCTCGAACGTCTAATCAGCCTTTCTGTGAAAAAATTCCACCTGATGTCCAACCTAAACATTCCCCGGCACAGCCTGAGGCCATGTCTTCTCGTCCTATCTCTGGTTGCCTGGGAAAACAGACCAACGCTCCCCTGGCTTCACCCTCCTTTCAGGTAATCGCAGAGAGCGATAAGGTCCCCCCCTGAGCCTCCTCTTGTCCAAGCTAATCTGGGGCCCGCGGCCTCTCTGAAGGCGCCCGGTCCCTCTGGAGCGGGGCTGGCAGGCCGGAGCGGCACGGGACGGCGGCGCTGCCCGGGAGGTGCCGCTGTCGGGGGCTGCGCGGCGGGGCGGGAGCGCGGAGCTCCCGCAGGGGAGCCCTGACGCCACCCGGCAGCGCCCCGGTGCGCCCGCTGTGTCCCGGTACTCCCGGTGCGCACCCTGTGCCCCGGTACATTCGCTGTGCCCCGGCACACCCCCTGTGCCCCTGCACACCCCCTGTGCCCCGGCACACTCGCTGTGCCCCGGTACATTGGCTGTGCCCCGGTACATTCGCTGTGCCCCGGTACACCCCCTGTGCCCCTGCACACTCGCTGTACCGGGGCACACCCCCTGTGCCCCTGCACACTCGCTGTGCCCCGGTACATTCGCTACGCCCCTGCACATTCGCTGTGCCCCGGCGCGCCGCCGCTCGGCTCCGGCCGCCCCCCGCGCTCCGCAGCCGCAGTTCCGGCCGTAGGAGGAAGCGCGGAGCCGCTCCGCTCGGCTCCGCTCGCCGGGGGATGCGGGAGCACTCCCGCCCCCGCGGCCGGCGGGAGGCGGGCGGCGGCACGGGTGGGGCGGACGCGTCGCCCCGCAGAGAGCGGCGGGGGGACCCAGCGGCGGGCGGCGACCACGGGCCAGCGATGGAGGAAGGTGAGGGGCGGCTCCTCAGGCCGCAGAGCCGGGGCCGGGCGGACGCGGTCGGGGCCAGGCCGCCGGCACAGGCCCGCGGTGTGGCCGCCCCTGGCGGTGCGTGCCCGGACGCACGGACGCACGGACGGAGGTGGAACACCGGGCTGCAGGACACGGGCGGCCTCCCAGGCCCAGCCCGCCCCTCGGGCCCCAGCCCAGCCCAAGGCAGCCCGTCCTTTGCAGCCCCAAGCGGGAGGCCGGGCCGGTCTCTAGGGGACGTGGGGTATTTTTCTCTTCCCTCGCCTGGCATTGTCTGTGGGCAGAGCGCCCGGGGCAGCACTGTAGGCTCCGTGGATGCCTCCGTGAGTGTACTTTGTCTTTGGCATCCTTTTGTATGTTTTAGTCAGTCTTCTCTCTCGTTTCGTTAAGTATTAGAGAGCATCCAAAAGAGAGCTACGAAGGTGGTGAAGGGCCTTGAGAGGAAGCTGTATGAGAAGCGGCTGAAGTCACTTGGTTTGTTCAGCCTGGAGAAGACTGATGGACACCTCATCGGAGTCTGCAGATTGCTCAGGAGGGAAGAAGAGGGGCAGATACTGACCTCTTGTCTGTGGTGACCAGTGACAGGACTCGAGGGAATGGCCTGAAGCTGTGTCTAGCTGGGGGTTAGATTGCTATTAGGAAGAGGTTTTTTACCCAGAGGGTGGTTGGGCACTGGAACAGGCTCCCAAGGGAAGTGGATGCAGCACGAAGCCTGACAGAGTTCAAGAAGCGTTTTGACAGTGCACTCAGGCTCGTGGTGTGATTATTGAGGTGTCCTGTGCAGGGTCAAGAACTAGACTTGGATCATCCTTGCGGGTCCCTTCCAACTCAGGGTGTTCTGCGATTCTGTTTCACTTTTAGCACCTACACAAGCATTTTTCTCCACGTCTTTTCAGTGTAAACGCCTTTTGTAGGGGGTAGGGGATGGCATTTAGTTTTCTTGGAGAAATCAGCAGAAACAAAACTGTTAATAGGCACCCAGAAAAATGCAGGAGCAAAACAACCCTATAAAAATCTGTCCCATGGCATATTCTAGCCTCCTGGCTGTTCTCAGCAGGGTTACTTTCTGAATTGCACGTGGTTTCTGTATGTTTAGGGGTTTCCAGTAGCTTGTCCTCCACAGCTCTGTCCATCCTCTTATGAATCTGTGCAAACTCTTGGTTTACAGAATGTTCTTTGGGTAGGAGTGTTCTGCATGAAGGTGATGTGCAATGAGCTGGTTCTTTTTAGCCTGACTCACTAGGTTTATTTGAGAACTTCTTGTATTAGAAAAAATAAATCACTGCTCTCTATTCAGTGTGTTTGTGCACTTCACTAACTAATAGACATCTGGCATGTTTCTGTTGATCATCCTCTTTTCTACTCTGAGGCATCTTCAATTCATTTCCTCGTTCCTTGTATGGGAGCCATTGCAGAACTTAAATCACCCTCATGGCCCTTCTCTGAATGTTTCCCAGCTCTATCTTATCCTTCTTTAGATGAGAAGACAAAAATTACAGACAGTGCTCAATTAGTAGGTGAAAAGTAGATGAGTATAGTGGCATGAAGTAGGAATGAGTTATGTTTTTCTGCAGTAGAAACACAAAAATAAGTGGAATGCATGTTTTCTGAACAGGAGCTTGTTTGAACTGGGGACTTACAGGAAACTAAAAAGCTGAAAAATTATGTGCTGGATAAGAGTTTTTAAAGGCTGTTATCAGTTCAAAATTCTAGATAATTTTTAGTTGTTACCTTGTTTGAGTTTCATTTCACTCTGTTTGAAGGATTCATTGAAGTGAAAACAGCATTTTTCTTGTTTGTGGCAGCAGCAAGAAACAGAAGTAACACACACATCTTTTTGTGTTATTGCTTTGTGGGGGGAGTATGTTGAGCAGTCTTGAAAACCAAGGTGAAGATCATTTGCTGATTGAGATGTTGTTTCAGAAGTAGAATTTTAAATTGTTACTTCTTTGGGTGCTTTCCATTACTGCTGTTAATGCTGTACTTTATAAGTTTGTTACACTTCTGCTATGGTTCACTTCTCTGCCAGAGAAGCAAAGGCCTTTTCCTCCAGTGTTCTCAATGCTGTTGCTTTGATCATAACTAGGATGACAGGGGCACTCAGTTGTCCTTCCAAGTGTGTATCTGCCCACTTTTGTGATCTAGGGTTTTCTTCCACTGGGTTTTATTTTGCATGGTATGAGTGATTTTTAACTGCAGTGCACTTGGTGTTTGCATTGCTGATAAGCTTCTCATATACATGTCATGAAGAGATGATGGTATACATTTTATGTTTGATTGGCATGATGATAAATGTGACATTGAAAATCCTGAACCTTGTGTTGTTTAAAATCTTCCCAGTTCTTGTCTTGGTTAAGAAGGTAGACATTTTCTGTTCATTCCATGAAAAATGTTACCATTGAATTTTAGTTTGCTCAGAATGATTTATAAGTTGCTCAGTTAGCACAAAGGTGTCCTGATACAGGCAGACATCATTTTAGCCTTTTATATTTTTATCTCTAGTTTCTAACTTTTAGATCTAGTAGCCAGGAATTAAAAGTAGACTGAATTAGAATTGAAGTAATATACAACCAGAGTACTTAAAAGCTTTGTTGTGGGGTGTGAATATTGACACTTCAAGTTTGAAGTTGAATGGGTTTATGAAGGAGCTGTTTTTAAGTCCAGAAGAAGACTGGTGGCTGCAAAATTTCAGGCAATGTTGGACAGTAGGTCTGACAGGAGAGCTAAAAATTCTAGAGCATGAATTACAGTTAAACCTTTTCATTACATGTCCAGAATGGTATAAATATTGTGGGGTATCTTTAATATAGGAATTATAAAATACTTTTTGCAATGAGTTTTTTTGTATATAGACTTGCACTCTGTGAATTAGCGTCGTTGCCTTTCAGACTGTAAAATTAATTGGCCAGGACTTCACGCTGCTGCTGCTCACAAAAGAGTTAACAGAAGCCCTTGGTCTTGTGATGTGATCTAGTGTCTGAGCAGACTGGGCTTTTTAATTATATGTTACACTAAGTGTTCACAAATCTGTTTATTTCCAGTAGATCCAAAAGCAGGAAAGAAGTGATATTACATTTACTTCATAAAAGCCTTTGCCTTATAAATACTAGGCATCTCAATTTAAAAGAAATGGACTAGCCCAATTTTTGTATTACACTACTATAGCAGGATAAAACCAGGATGAGAGTAGAATGGAATTGCTACCAATTTCTCCCAGTGTCTGCATCAACTTATCTAAACTAATGAGTTCCTTCATTTCTGTTCATCAAATGAAATAAACCAATTAGCTTCCAGTTTGGTTTCTGGCTAATCCCAGAGTATGGCCTCAAGAGAATACTGTTGTTTTTTGTAAGGAATAACATAAGAATTGATTTCTGTAGTGTTACATTGTTATTTTAGTTGGGCATGTGACATACTTTAGTTGAGACTTTGTCAAATATATCTTCATGGGATTGAATCAGGAGCAGTAACTGGCTGCTACCTGCTGCTGTGTGGATTTCCCAGTGTGATTTTAGGTATTGTGTTGCAGTAACTTAAAAAAAAATGTCTTCAGGGGCAGCAGACCTGCGACAGAGAAAGAAACAAAACTGCACTGAATCTGACAAAATGGCTCCAGAGGAGAGAAACAAAGAAAATTCAAAGCTGGGAAGGTCGCCAAAATGTAAGCTACAGAATTTTTAGCTGACTTTTGATTGTTTTTTTTTTTCATTATTCTCTTACATTTTATGGGAAGATATTTGTAGCACAGTAATTTATAACAGACTTACTTTGAATTAGGTTTTTGAATATTTCAAGAGGAAACAGGCATGCACATTAGAGTTCTTTAATAATTGTATGTGTTGGGGAGTGAAATGGTAGTCTTGGACTGTTTCAGGCTTGGGGAGGTAGAAGCAGGGGAGTTAAGAAATTTGCTTTTACTATTTGCGTACAAATAAATATTTTTATTGTTCCTGGAATGATCTTCTAGTTGGAAGGTGAAGTTATTATATAAAGTAATGGCACTGAAACAAGAACAGACGAAAAGTCCTTACAGCTTTTCAAGAAAAAGAACTAAAACGATATAATTTTAGCCAAGTGCTCACCAAGCTACCAAAAGCTTTTATGTTAAAAGTAGATACTAACTCAAGGGAGCTACACGTGAAGCGGACACCCTTTGAATGAGTTTGGTAAAATTCAGAGTTTTTTGTTCTTATATTCAAAAACAGAATGGAAAATAGAATGTCTCAGAAATTATGTTAGATGTGGTATGCCACCACTGTCTGTTAATGTCTTAAAAAGTTTGTGGTGTTTCGGGTAGAATCTAGAGTTTGCTCTATTTATCCTGAAGAGGCTTTTCCTTCTTGGAATTCATCTGAAAATAAAGCTTGTTGGAGAAAATTTGCAGTGTAATGTGTGAGTGAGTATTTTGTCTAAGGGTCCTGTGAAGCAGTAATAACAACTGGGAAAGAAAACTGCAGGACAGGAGTAACAAACTAATTTTCAGTGTATCTGTGCTGCTGCTGCTGCTAATTCTCATGCCATATTTGCTTGATACTCAGAAATAAGAGTCATGTGTAGGATGTTCTGTTTATTTCCCAGTCCTTTGGGCTATTTTAGCTTTTTGACTGTTCATTTTCAGATATGTTAATCCAGCGTTTTGCAAAGCTTTTCTTTGGCTGTCTCGCAGCAGTCACCAGTGGGATGATGTATGCTGTGTACCTCTCTACATATCATGAACGGAAATTCTGGTTTTCCAGCAGGCAGGTAAAGATAAACTACTGAAACAAAAGCCAGATTGTGTCCTTGAAACCAAATCTGATCCATGTCATGTTGAAACTACTTGCAGAATCCTGTGTTCTTCTACTGAGGTCTCTGTCTTTGAAATAACTTCTTTTTTTTTTTTTTTTTTTTGTCTTCTTTATTTTCTTTTTTTTTTTTTTTCTCCTGCTAACAGTTGTCATGGCTTTTCATGCTTCTGTATGTTTTTGCATGCCACCCTTTATCCTTAAAATACCTTTCTAAAATATGGGAAAATAACTGAAGCATACTGGGATTGCAGAAGCTAATTGACAGGAATGTGTGTTGGCTTTTTTAGGTGGTTTTTTGTGTTTGTTTTGGGATTTGGAGGGGAGGGTGGGTGGTGGGGTTTTTTGTGTTTTTTGGTTGATTGATTTTGTTCTGTTTTCTTAAGAACTCCATTATTGAGTGAAGTAGAGAAAGTTGAATGAAATTTCTGAATATGAAAAGGTCCTGTGGATTTTGTGCTGACTTATGATGTGGATTTGAGTTGCTCTGTTTCTGAGCATGTTTGCTAAGTTACAGAGAGCATTATGCACCTGATAGAAATGCTGTGAAGATTAATGTTTTGTGGAATATTTTGAAGATGTAGAGTGAAGTCATAACCATGTACTGTGTTACAAAACTGGTCTATCTGAAAATATATTGTCTTCTCTGGAAAGAGATTGCAGGAGATTAATTTTTTTTTTTTTTCCTAGGAACTTGAACGAGAAATTACATTTCAGGGTGACAGTGCCATTTATTACTCATTCTATAAAGAACTGCTAAAGGCTCCTTCCTTTGAAAGAGGTACAAAACTCATTTGTTTTATTAACTTTGAAAAGTCCTGTTTTCTTTGGAGACAGTAAAAACACTGCAGACTAGGGAGACTGATTTTATTCTCTTATGTAGGTATATTGGTCAGATTAATTAAAAGCCACACACTTTACTAACTTTTCAGTGCCTTTTCAAAAGCAGTATTTAACTATCCTGTATTCCAGCAGATTGCCTTTAATTAATACACTAAGATAGGGTTAGTATTAAGCTCATGATGCTCTGTATCAGAGTTATCATTGGGTTTGCCTATGTCACAATAGTGGATTTTCTGCCATGTAAATATAATTTATGTTGAATTTGGGAATGAGGGTTGAAAATTACTGTTTTCCATCCTTTGTCAGAAGACAGAACAGGTTCTGTCACAAGCTGATCTGCTCCATCCTGTCCCTGCCAGGAGTTTTTACTCTTGTCAGCTGTGATGAATAGATGCTGATGAGCACTGAGTGGTGGGGACAGAAAGCAACAGGAAGGAGAACAGACTGAGTGACAGTGATCTCTCTTTCCTTTGTGCTCTTGCTCTTTATCCTGCACTGGCTCTGGGGCTCATAGACCCTGGGTCCCTAAAACCAAAGGGAAACTAAAGCAGTGAAAAGAAGAAGGAGCACTTCCATGCTAGTTCAGGGAGTACAGAAGTGCACTGCACTGGCATGGGGCTGGACCTCAGGAGGGAGGAGGATGAAGTGCCCAGTCTTGCAGGGGTCAGCCACTGAATTAGTTCAGTCCCTTTGTGAAATCTCACTGAAGCTGGTAAAACCAAAGTTTGTGGCTAGTGTTTTATTGGTTGAACATTTTCCCAGCTGAAATGTAGCACATCAGCAACATCTGAGGTCTTTGGTACACTCAGTGCCTCATGAGCTCTGGGGACATTGCCCATGCTGTGAGTGGATGGACTGCATGCCTCATTCAGGGATGCTGTCTCTGCAAACTGATAGACTCCTGTGTCTACAAGGTATTACAAGACATCCAGTCTTCAGGAGTGTATTACAGCTGTGCTGAACCCAGTTACAAGTCCTGAAAGACCTGGCTTGGCCTACAGAGAGCCAACTGCAGACCATACACCAAGATATGCTCAGAGTTGGAAACAGTTGTCTGTTTTGACTGTTGCATTGTTTTTGAGCCTTTTGTTCTCCCCCCCAAATCTCTCTTGATTTGGATTGTTTTTGCTCTTCCTTCT
This sequence comes from Cettia cetti, assembly GCA_013401135.1. Lineage (NCBI taxonomy): Eukaryota > Metazoa > Chordata > Aves > Passeriformes > Sylviidae > Cettia > Cettia cetti. The sequence continues at coordinate 61,194 of VZUI01027284.1, forward strand.
ATGGTCCTAAGTATTGACAAGTCTTTATTTATAACATTTTGGAATAATCCTTCAAGTATGGCAGCTTCAATTCCATCTTAACCCTATGGAAAGGCACATTGTGTTTGGTTAATGATTCTTAGAAACCTCAGAAATGCAGAGCTGAGAGGAGTGATGAGGCCATCATACCTGATGTCCTTCTGGAGATGGAGTTAATACATCCTGCTCATCCCTGTTAGATCTGTCTCACTCCTTAACATCTTTCTGTGATGGTGATCTATTGGCAAGTAGTTCCAGGACTGCATCAGTGTGTTACTGAAAAGACTGTGCTTCAGATGATTAGTTTTGGGCCTTCTGTTTAAAGACTAGATGAAAAAAGGGTCATAACTTTCTGGCTAGATCAGTAGGTGGAATGACATCTAACACAGAAATTTCTCCTTCCTTTAAAACTAGGTGTGGTGAATCAGTCAGTAGCTTTAATGATCATATCTGTTTCCCCCTACCTTTGAACACACTTTGGCCTCTTTTAGGAACAGCAGTAGTAAGTGATTCCAAGGTTGTTTTGGTTTGTTTTTGTCTGTAGGTGTTTATGAGTTGACACACAACAATAAGACGATATCACTGAAGACCATAAATGCTGTCCAGCAAATGACTTTGTACCCAGAGTTGATTGCCAGTGTTTTATATCAAGCATCTGGTAGCGAAGTATGTGCATTTCTCCTACTTTCTGTACTTTCATTATGGTTGTATCTGTGTGTGTGTGTATGAGGCTTTCTGTGCTGTATCCAATGAACACAACCACAAAACAAAAAATTTTTTGTTGAATGAGTTGAGCTAAGGCTCTCACCAGGTCCAGGTTCTCCTCAATTCTGATCAGTCTCTGGCATAGGATTTGGGGGATGTAATGCTAACACTAACATTTTCTGTTATTCTTTACTTCTACGGACTGCTTAGAAATGTCAGGAGTATCTGTGCTATCCAACAGGAAAGTTAACTCCTTTGGACTACAGAAGTGGTACCTGTCTGCCCATTCTCATAGGGAAAAGCACTTCTGTAGATTAACCTTTTGTCAGGTTCCACCCTACTCAGGCTTTGTTCTGCTTATGCTGCCTACTTGAATCCTCTCATTATCTTTCCTTTTTTATTATTTACTTATTTTAGAACCATTTTTGCCACATCTTTACTTCTTCAAGTTCTTTCCTTTTATAACTTCTTCTAATAGTCCTTTGAACTTTATATCCCACTGCAGCATAGATTTATTAAATCTGACACATAGAGTGTTCAAGCTAAAGCAAATTCAAAAACCATGGCACTGGCAAGCTGAGTCCTGAAGTGTGCACTTAATTCACACTGCTTTGTTCTTCCTGAGCCCCAAATAAAAGCATGCCCAGTACTTTTCTAGAATAGGAGGCGTCTCTTACCTGTTTGTAAAGCACCTAGCACATTGTTAGCAGTAACAAATTGTAAATAGTAATAATTTCCAGCTTCAGCTCAGTTGCCACTATGTCTCTTCGTTTTTATTTGTAATTTCAGGAAGTTATTGAACCAGTGTATTTCTACATTGGTATAGTTTTTGGACTGCAGGGAATTTATGTGACTGCATTGTTTGTAACCAGTTGGGTTATGAGTGGGACTTGGCTGGCAGGAATGCTGACTGTAGCATGGTTCATTATTAACAGGTAAGAAAAACATCTTTATACAATCTAGTTTGTCAATAAGGCATTTTAAAATAGTAGTGGATTGAAGTGATTTTAATTAGTGGATTGAAATGCTTTTATTAAGCTTTGTGTTCTCACTCTGAGAGCAAAATCTTATGGTGAATAGAAAACATTTCCAAGAGATGCATTGATTCTCATGATGATTTTTTTAATGGAAAGGCCTCCTGTTGTCCAAACCATCCACATTATCAGCTGAACTGACTTTATATGACTTTATATGAATACTCCTGTATTCACACACAATTTCATTTTTCAAAAATATTCCTTGGAAGGTTTGGTTTTTTGTTGATGAAGAATGAAGAGAAATGTTCAAAACAGCTGGAAAACAGAACTGCACTCTCTGGCCAGCTCTAAATATTGTGACAGTTGTCCAGTGGCACAGAAAGAAATTATGAAGTCCATTTTTTAAAAAGAATATTTGGGGTTTTTGTTTTTTGTTTTTTTGGTTTTTTTTTTTTGTAGTGGGTTTTTCTGCAAAGTGGAATTTTCTTAGATGATTGTAATATCAAGATTTTTTTAAATTTTAAAACAATTCACTTGGAATTCCTCTTCCCCTTATGAAGCACTACAATAATAGGGAGGCTCATTTGGGCAATGAAAACCTATGTTCATGTCTTGGTTTGTCACCATGGAGCTCTGGGGCTTTCTATGAACTTGAGAGCACTTGAAATAAAAGAGCTATGGAGCAAAATGTTGGAGATATACCTTTAAAGTTGAACTGTTGGGAAGCATCTTCCAGGACTCTGAAGTCATCATGACAGAATCTGTGATTAGTAGCTGAAAATACTGTTCATCAAGCTGGTGTGAACAGTGGAAAGTAAGAAAAATGGTGAATATATCTGTAATTTTTTTCAACCGTGAATAAGATTAAACAGTGCCAACAAAAGGAAAGGTTTAGTAGTTAAAAAAGCTCCTAACATGCCTCTGTAAGAGGAAAAAATGAAAGGTGATGTTTTTAAGTATCTAAATGATAAAGGAGCTTGAGGTTCCTTTTTAAAGGCATAGTAGACACAAAGAAGACTGTACCTCTGAGACTGATGCCTTTGATCACATTTGAAAGTGTGGCTTGTGCTTCTGAGTCACTTTAGCACTTTAAAAAACTTTCACCTACACCTCTGATTGTGTGGATACTGTCAAGTCATTCCATGAGAAAACCCTGCATGCCCCCCATCCATCTTTAATCTCTTGTTTTGCTGGGCAGAATTTTTCCCTGTAGACAAAACATTTGCTGCTGCTGCTGTGAGGAAGCACCAGTTTGTATCCTAAGTATGTTGTGCTCAACTGCCTAAATCACTTGTTTAAAACATATTGTATGAGAACTGAAAGGAATCTTTTCTCTCAGCTATGAGCTGATTTTCATTGCAGGTCAGAAAAGGCTTGGGGCAGATGCTTTTTGGCTTCAGTCCTATAAATGCCAGCTAATATGGAAACCTGCTAAATACATGAGTAAAGATTGTGCCTTCCATGCTGTTAATAAATTTGCAAACTGTATCCACAGCAAAATAGTGTCAGTGTTACTTTGCACCAAAATCAGGAAAAGTTTGCTTGTAAGGCCACATTTACAACTAGAAGTGACATTTAGGCTTTCCTTGATATTTTTGTTACATAAATATTAAAATATTTTTGTGTCTTTGTACTTTATTCTAGGACAGATACAACAAGAATTGATTACTCCATACCATCAAGAGAAAATTGGGCTTTGCCATATTTTGCATGTCAAGTAGCAGCTCTCACAGGCTATTTAAAAAAGAACCTAAACTGTTCTGCTGAGGTAAAGCAAAATTAGTTTCTTAATAAAGAGCTGCTGGCAAAACTGTACTCTAGGGTAGTTACTTCTGCTATTGTTGCCCTTCTGGGCAGAAAACAGTAGATGTTTTGTTTCTTCTTTTCAAAAGAGGCAGTTGGATGTCACCTAGGCATGTGTAGTTTTTGCTAAGCTGCTTGTGCCCTACCTTGTTATGCCCCCAGGAGGGCCCAGAGAGAACAGTGTGGCAATGGGCCATGTGCTGCTTTTTTTTTTTTTGAATAAACAGAGGCAGAATTTTTCTTGTGTAAACTGTTTTTCTTGAAGAAGATGGTTTTTACTTTCTTACCCCAAGTCTCTCTCAAAAATATTTCTTCTGATTGGCTTGAAATATTTTTGAATATTTCAGTAATTACTTTGTTCCATCTGAAAGTTAAGCACCTCTGAAGTCAATATTTTAATTATTTCCCAAAATAATAATTAATTTCTGTAGTTTATGCTTTAATGACCTCTCAGTTACTTGCTGACAGTCGTGCATGGGTACAAAACTAATGCTTTTCTTTTGCTTTTTTTTCTAGAAGTTTTGTTATCTTTTGGTGAATGCCTCAACATATACCTTCATGATGATGTGGGAATACAGTCATTATCTCCTGTTTGTCCAGGCTGTTTCTCTTTTCCTGCTAGACAGCTTTGCCCTAGCACAGACAGAGAAGGTATTGGAACTTTTCAGCCTACTGATAGTTGGGGACTTAGAGGCAGCCTCTGAGGTGCCTGCCATTCATTCTGCTCAGGAGCTCAGAGGGCACAAGAGACTGAGTGATGTGTATCTTCAGCCTGGGCCCAGCTGAAGTGCATGTGATATCCATCAGAAGAGTAAAATAACTTTAAACTGAGTCTCTTTTGGACTGCTCTGTTTGGACAGAAGCTAAACAAAGCTTCTGAGACCTGAAACATCCTTGGAGAGCTAAAAGAGTGATGAATGATACTCCTCCATTTTGACATAGCTGCATCTTCTTTTCTTTCTCCTGTTCACAGCAGGGTGGGCAGACCAGAGAAGTGCTCTGTTGGCTCCGTGCAGTTAAAGGGCTCCTTTTCACTCTCTGTGGCCTGTCCTGCACTGATTTGCCAATAAAACGACTAGACAGATGCTGAAGGCAAATTGATTTTTCAATACAAGAAAGTATTTAAATTTATTCTATAAAACGGGTCTTAGAAATGTTGCAACAATAAGGCATTTTTATTCTGCCTGTTTCAGTTGTACATATGCTTCTTTGTACGTGTGTGCCTTCTGGTTTTATTAGATATCAAACTGCTTGCAATTCTAATTCTTCACCCCTTTTTTCAGTTTCTTTTTATTCTCTTCCTCAGCAATAGGAAATGTTTGATCTATTGTAGTTCAACAGAGTGTATAAGGGAGAAAATGGGTGTTCTGATAAAAATATGAAGAATCAAGCATCAAGGTTTATAAGTTCTGCTTATCAAATAGTAAATAACAGCAAGTATTGATAATAGTCTGAGTATTCTTGAGACAGGTTAATGAACAAGTTATTTTGAGGGCGAGGAAAGCCCCTGTTTGCAGGTGAGCTCTGTCACAAATTGTGTGTTCCTAGTGGTGCCTTGTAGTTACTGCTTCGTGATGCATCACAGGGAGGTGTTGCTGAATGGAGAGACCTGGTAAAGTACTCCTCTTTCTGGCATTTTTGTAGAATTCTTGTGAAGTAGTTGTTCACTAGTTACTGAGGCTGATCAGGATCATTTTCATGTGCAATTCTTTCTGGAGCCAAATGATACCCTGCTAGACTCATGAGTTGAAGGATTGAGATCTGTTGATCCCCTGACTAACAGAGGAATGTGTGAGCTATCTACTGCTCTAAAAAGCAGGATTTATATCCACTATAGTTTTATTTTATTGTTTATCTTTTTCTTCAACAGGTGCACGAGGTATACAGAATCTACCTGTTTTCTCTCATTGTGGGGTACCTTCTGCAGTTTGAAAATTCAGCCTTACTAGTGTCACCATTACTGAGTCTTGTAGTAGCTTTAATGCTCTCCAAATCCCTTCAGGTAAGTAGACTTTCTTCTAGCCCTGAGTGTAGTTTTAAAATTTAAACTGAACTCCAAATGATACAGCATTCTTTAAATATTTTTGCAGATGAATATGAAAAAGAGTACATTTGTGTCAAGATTGCTGAAGATAATATATGTTTATTTGGTACTTACAGTAGCAGTGACACTAAACTTCTTATTAAAGGTAAGATTCCTCTGAAGAAGTGATTTTAATTTCAGAATCTAAATGGAAAGTTGCAGATACATCTTGAAAAAAATCTTTTGAAGTGTTGCTTATTGTTATGGTAGTTCATAGCTTAATTCATAGTTAGTGTGAGTACTAAAAATTGAGTCATTTTGTAGCAACTCAAACAACTTGGTCTTTTTGGGGTTTTGGTCTTTTGGGTTGAAATAGTATAGAAATACTCTTTAAAATACATTTTATCTATTTTATAAATATGGGGTTTGTTATAACTTGAATGGCCTCTACAGACTAGTCTAAATATTAAAACAATATTCTTGTGCAGGCCAGCACAATGAACAAGGAACAAGTATAAGTAGTCTTAGGGTAGATATTAATTTTCAATTACATTTCAAGTAGAACATGGGAACAGAGTGTAGGGGTCAATTTGGGGTTGAGATTATGCAGTGGGATTTTAGCCTGGTCTTGTATTATGATTAGCAATTCCCTCTTGTGCTGGCCTTTTACACATATTATTTTGCTTTTCTTCTGTGTCTCAAACTCATCATGGTTGTGTTAATTAACAGTATTAACTTGAAAGTAAAGAAACTGCTGAACCCTAGAAGACTTGAAAGAATGCTCACATGAAATTATTTTCTGGTGCCATTCAGAATGACTAGCCTTGATCTCCAGGAAAAAAAAATCTAACCTTGAAAAATATGAGTTAAATTACAGTTATTAGTAAGTTACAGAGCTTTAGAGAGCTCAGACAACCTGTGTGAAGATTACAAATGCTCATGACTTTTGCTCAGCTGCAGTCCTGTTTTCTGGTGGAGCCAAGCACAGCACTCTTAGGCTTGCTTGGGAGTAAGTCTGTGTCTGTTTTTTGTGATCCTTTTTACACTGCTCAGTAGTCTTTTGACAACTTATGGTCAGCTTTTCACTTACCCTCCTGTTGTGGTGTGGGAGTGGCATGAAGGGAATAACATTCTCAAGGAAACCCTAAATATAGATTTATTGAAGTGAAGGTTTACAATACTATACCAGTATCTTAATTAGCAGACTTAATCCATTTTGTTAGTTTTAACTAAATCTTCAATAGTTGATTGTTACCTGACATTTTGTAATCTGAATAACCATGTATTCTTCCAGCATTTTGTGTGATTTTTGTCTGCTGAATTAATTTTCAGATGTTCATTCCTCATAAAGAAAATGAGCATTTGCTGAAGTTTATTGAAGTAAAACTTGGCTTAAACTCAACTAAGTAAGTTTATTTTAACTCTTTACTCCAAGATACCCAAAATTTGAAACTGCTCTGAGAAGTGTAACATTTCATTGGCTTGTGAGAGATTTATAGTGGAACTAGGGAAATAGTCTAGTTATTTGTTGTCTGGTTTTAAGATTGAAATTTTAAAAAAATGCACATACAGAATTTACTAAGGGTATTGAGATTTCCAAGGCACTTCAATATTTTTCATGCCTTGGGGTGAAAGCATTTCATGGATTTTTTTTCTTTTGTGATGTTGAAGAGTGAAAACTTTCTGTACCCTGTCTAGTGTTTTTAGTAAGACTTGAAAGGAAAGATAATAGGGGAAAGGTGGCAGTATGAGCTTTTTATAGCCTGGAAAAGAGGGCTTTGGAAAGAGTCATGAACTATTGACACTACCTCAAAAGAGGCTTGGGTTTTGGGTACCCCCAAGCCCCCTTGTATGTTTTGGAAGAAATTAGGACAAGGGACATCTTCAGACTCAGAGGGAATTGTTGTGATTCTAAGAAAAAACATGAGTATCTGTAAAAGAGTTGGATGTTGGACTGCAAGAAGATGTCATGGCAACAGATTTTCTGGAAAACGTCCAGTGGAGTGTTAGTAAGGACTGACACACTCCTGGACCCAAGCCAAGACTTGCAATTCTGTGCAGGAATTGGAGCTCTCCCTGAAGAACTGCATCTCTCTTACAAAAAACTACTTCACAGCCTCTCGGGAACAAGTGGAAAATGACATCACACCCAACTGAAACTGTGGGGGAACTTCTGGAAGATGAGATGCAGTGACATTGACTAGGATGCATTGTTTAACACACACATACCCATTCTTAAGTGTTTTGAAGAAAGAAAGGACTCCTGGTCAGGATTTCAGTTTATTCAGCTCCCAGGTATTAATGGATTCTCCTATTTTTTTCCCCCTGGAGCCTTGCTAAATGTCACTTTTCAGGCTGTCAGACTCTGCAATGAAGCCAGAGATTGAGACAAACTGGGTGCCTTTATGCCTGGAACACTGTGTAACTGTGTATTGGAATTACAATTTGCAGCACAAGAGCTTCAAGATCTGTCTTTTTAGGCCAGTTTGGACATGCCCAGCTGTTAATCTGTAAACTGATTCTGTCTAATTGAAAGTGGTTCTGTCCTCTAGTCTTCCCTTGGGAGAAAATGAAAAGAGGGAGGAAAGCAAAACAAAGTTAAGACAGGAATGCATTCACAGCACCACCATGCTGCAACATTTCCAGTTGAGAAGATACACTGACAGTGCTTCTTGGCAGAGTGTATTATCTTCCTGCTTGCTAACTGAGAAAGAAGAATGATCAAGTGGCTTCAGCTACAGAACTAGAATTTCAGCATTAAGGATTTTATTCCTGGCAGTGCCTCAGGCTTCTTTGTGATCTCAGATGACTACTTCCCCTGCTTCATTTCCTTGTTTGGAATGAGGACAAGCATACCTTCTTGCATCAATATCTCTAAAATCTTAATCCACTGTGACAACAAGATTCTTTTGGTCCCTATAATGGAGTTGTGTGGGAAGTTGGGCTTTGTGATATAAAGGACTTGTGGTCTGGTCTCTTCAGATCACAGATACTTTTTGGGAAGATAAACTTTTGACAGTTACTCTGAAGAGTATTTGCAAAGCAGTTTCAAATGAAACAAAGATAACTTTTCAAAGATTAATTTCAAGTAGTTTCCTATGACATGAATAAGTTAAACTGGGATTGTTTTGTGCTGGGTTGTTGGTTTTTTTCCTAATCTGTGGGATATTGTTATTGTTTTTAATGGAATATTTTTTGCCTTACTAGGAATTTTACAATGAATTGGCTCCTTTGTCAAGAATCTCTTCAGGCACCCTCCCAAGACTTTTTCTTGCGACTAACACAGTCATCACTGTTGCCTTTTTATATTTTAGTATTAATTATCTGCCTTTTTTCTGTAACTCAGGTCATTTTTAGGAGAATTTGGTAAGTAACTTGTTTATATGAAAAATAAGTTAAAAATAAGAGGCTCCTGGATGCCTCAGGGAATGGTCATTATGTTTGTTGCTACAAAGTCTGTTGTACCATTGAGCTTGTCTGCATGTGAGCACCAGTGAGAAGGCCCACCAGAGCCTCCTAAGGAAAGTCCTTTAGTGAGGAGGTTCTTGAGCATCCCTCCAGTCAGAGCAGGGAGTTGTCATTGGTTTGTTTCCCTGCAGGTGCAACTCCTGCAGGGCTCTGGCTAATGTTTGATGATGTGTTTGTCTCTTCCCACTGACAGAAAAAGATGTTACATCTGTAATTCTCCTTCCAACAGCAAAGTTATCTGATTGTTGCTAGAATTCGTTTTTCTGTTTTGGATTTGGGGTTTTGGGGTTTTTTTAAGTTTACGTTTTGAGAAAGATGGGATGGGTGGAGCTGAGAGGACTTTGGATTTCTAATGCTTCACTGTTGTTTTATTAAAACATTTATTTACTGTGATAAGGTCCACTAGCCTTTGCTGCTTGGAACAGAACTGAAGTAAAACTGACTCAATTAGTTTTAGTTTCACAATGACTCACAGTTCCCTTGAGAGAAGAGGTAGTGGAACTGTCTTTTTAAAAAGACTAAGAATACTGTAGATCCTAGTATAACTTGTCTTGGAAACTCAGTGGTTAGGAAATTATCTCTTCCTGGTAGAAGATGAATGGTGTAACTGCTCACATACTCGAACAAATTTCTCACTTGTCTGCAGCAAAAATCTATAGGTTTATTTCAAGGATGAAGGCATCTAACAGAGAAAAGATTATGCTGCTATAAATGAAAATGTTGGTCAGGTTGGATGTGTGACAGGATATTCAGAACAGTGGAGCAAACTTCTTATTGTTTGCTAGTGCTTGAAATAACTATTACTTTGCAATGAGCTGTGACTACACTATATCCAACACTTTTTTAAGCAAAAGCTTAAAATAAGCCTCTCCTCTCTGTTTTTTTTTTAAATTTTTTAATCAGTTAATAATCTCAAAATATTTTTTTCTAATTTTCATAAGAAAGCTTATTATAAAAATGTAACCTGAAATCACATCATGGTAGAAAAAATTGCTATCTATTCCGTGCCTATTTCTGTCTTGTTAGAAAGGTTTTTACCTTTCATTGCAAGATTTTGGCTATGATTTTTATTTATAATATATTACTAGAATTTATAATAATGTGACTAAAAGTTCCTTTTGTTATCTTTGTTGTGCAGACATTCCATACACAATTATCATCCTACAGCTTCCATAATTCTTTACCGAGCTAATGGTATGAAGGAACTTAAAAGGCATGTTCAGCATGATTCATCTAAATGTTTGTAGAGTGTACATGGTCTTAAATTAGATTGTCTCTTGGTGCTGAATTACCTTAAAGTAAGATTTATGGTCATAGGCAGTGATCCCCATTGTATTAATTTACAGCCATTGCTCCAGAGAGGTTGCAATCTAAAGCAAGGGACACTGGGTACTAATAGGTCATTGACCAAGTACAAAGAGCAAGTAAACAGTGCAACAATATTATATGCTATGATATGGAATGATCTCAGTACACTGCTGACTTAAAAGGGTTTTTATTGGCACCTTTTCCTGGGATAACATCTGAATTAAGTGATGTCTCATTTTCTCCAACTGCAGTGGTGAACCACTGAAAGAGACAGTTAAACTTGAGGACGGTCGAATTGGAGAGAGGCCAGAAATAGTTTATCACGTAATTCACACCATTTTGCTTGGTTGTCTAGCAATGTGTTTGGAAGGGTAAGTCTGATTTTGATATATCTCTTTTGAAAGCAGCAGGGTTCCTTATTGGACATGATATGCTGTTTATCTCTTTGAAATTCACCGTTTCTTGGAAATAATTTTGCCATATAATGATACTACTTAGGAGTAGTCAAAGGTAATTTTGATTATAAATTGGAGTGTGCTTGGTCTTTTTAACATGTTTTCCAAGCCTTTAATGCAGCCAAGATCCAAGACATTTTAGTCACTTTCTTTATGGTATTTAAATGTAGAACTGTGCTGTTCCTTATAACTGTTCTTAATGACTGTTGCTGTTATTTTTAACAAGAGCTTGTGTTGTGTTTGGATGAACAGGATAATGCTGGAATATTGAGACATGGAAGACTTCTTTTACGTCTTCTTTTGTCTTTTAGGCTACTATGAAGTGTACCTTTGCTTGACACATTAAAGCAGTAGCAGAACTATGTATTGTGTTAGTCCTTGAAGCTGGAGAAGCTGATGTTTGTAAGATATTATTGCTCTAATCTTGTTTCTCAGCTTAATCAGCTTGAAGATGTCAGGCTTTGTTTTTATTAGGCTCCTTATCCTAAAATCTAAATATTCATTAATACTGCTTAAAGTGAGCAGACTGTTGTGTTATCCTGTGGTTGTGCTCGGTTGACTAGTCTACCCTTAAGAGGCACACAACACCAGCAAATCATAAATTGTTTATTAAATATTTTTCTTTCTTCAGGAACTCTCTTACAGTACATTTTCTATACAGCTTTGCCAAATAGCTGGGTTTTATTCTTCTTGGTTGGAAAACCACAACAGCCAAGTGACTACTATTCTCTGTTTTTCTTTCATCCTTCCCTGAACTCTGTGAAGGATTTTGTCATCTTTTACCTTGGATCTTGCTCCTCCATCTCACAGCAGATAATCAGGTTCCAGCTCTTCTGCTAGAGATTTCCTTGGTTTACCCTCTGGCACCATCAAAGTTGACCTCAGATTGTTTGAACATCCAGACTGTGTTTGACATAAGAAAAAAATCTGAATGTTTTTATAATAGTTTGGGTACAGAGGCATGCACAGGGTCCCAACTAAGTTATTGCAGTGTTTTTCAGAATGAAATATCTATGGACACCTTATGTTTGCATGCTTGCTGCATTTGGTGTGTGCTCTCCTGAGCTTTGGATGACGCTTTTCAAGTGGCTTCGACTGAAAGCTGTGCACCCAATACTGCTGGTGAGTTGCTGTTGCCAAAGTCTTGGAAAATACAGCTAGCAAGCATATAGCTTTGCAAACAACAATTATCTAAGACCCATGAAAGAACCCATGAAAACAACAGGTTGTTCTGTGAGCAGTGGATCACATATAGTCTGCTTTTTCCATGTCTTTTGTTCCTAGTATCACATATTCTCTGGTATGTGGTGATAAAGTTGTGTTCACACTACAACCTTTCCTCATAAAAAGCAGAGCTGTCTTTTCTCAGCTTCTTTTAACAAATGTTTGAGACCTTGATCTCTCTAGTATTTATATCTAGTTGAGATTGGTCAAAAAGGTCATGCACTTTTTTGGAGGAATGCAGGAGAAAAAATACTGGTGCCCAGGGAAGACATATAAGCTTTGTTTCACTGAGAAATGGGTCTTAAAATGGTGTAATAAGGTGTATTTTACTGCTGAGAGCAAAACTGCTTCATAAGTGGTAAGTCAAATTACTTTGTATAAGATCTGTTCATGTATGGCCATTATAGAAAAATGTTGTGTCTGAAGATAAGCTTGTGTTACAGAGCAAACAACTCTCCTGCTTCCAACCCTAGCTTTATTCTCAATATGACAAGGGTTACTTTGTGTGATTTTTAGCAGCTTTGTGCATTGGTTTTATTAATAAAATAGGGATAGGATATTGCTTACCCAAAATTAAAGAGGTTTATAGGAATAAATATATTATACTTAGAGGTTCATTATGTCAGCTGTGAAAATACCATACACTGCTATATCAGAAAAACTGACCTTTCAGTCAAGGAGTAACAATATGTTCTGGTACATGGTAAGCACATCCTTTTATATACTTCAAGTTTTTTGTGATGTAGACCTGCTTTTTTACTATTAACACGGTAGATGTGTTATTAGCTTATTATCAAAGAAATGCCTTTTGTGCATTCCTTACCAAACAATTTCTGTACCATGCAAGCTACTTTCTCCTCACAAAAGAAAAAAAATTGTATCAGCTAGAATGATGGCGTGCTGAGAGATGGGTTTCTGGGTCTTGCATATCAAGATCAGAGGTTTGAAATGCTTTGTTTTTCCCTTTCTCATAGCATTTGAATGTGGGATGTTTACCTTCTCCTGTTCCCTACATCATGTGCATATGGAATCATTGTTACTTGAATAGTAATTAACTGTCCCTAAAATTGATGGTAAAGTTTCTGTGAGTCAAATGAAGCCTTCCATGCTAAATTAGGCAAATCCTTGTTTGAAGAAGGTTTTTTGCGTGGTAGAAAACCACAGAGTTTCACCTACTGTCACCTAAGGTTTCAGGCATAAATATTGCTCACTGTATGAGCAGAATCAACAGACACCTCAACGTTGGAGAATGGTGCATAATCCATTTTCTCTAACATGTACTTTCTAGGCTCTTATTCTGAGTATGGCAGTTCCCACCATAATTGGATTCAGCTTGTGGAAAGAGGTAAGAAAAGTACCTTTGTGGAGTTCTTTGTATGTAGGCACAATATGAGTCAAAATGATGAGCAAATATAATGAAATGTACCCCGTGAAATTAAATATATGTGACGAAATTGAAGCTATCATCCATTGAAAATATATTTCATTTAAAAAATGCTTCACTTTTTTCAGTAGAGGGTATTTGACAAATTAATTTTTAACAATCACTTATTGTAATTAAATTTAAATGAGGACTTTATTATATTCAGCTTAATAATGTATAAATGGACTCAACAAAAAAATACTGCCAAGTGAAAACTCAGGATGTTGAAAACTATGTTGCCTGAATCGTAGTTTTAGTGAGAAGGAGTAAAATTAGATGAAATAAAATTACAGGAGGCCATATGCAAATAAACTGTTTGAAGAGCTCCCATCAAATTATAATGGAGTTAAGTTCTTTGTGCAGACCATTGTGTTGAGGTGTGTACCTACTACAACACAGGGAAGAAAAGCAACAGATGTTTCCATGTTTAAAATGAATACTTAGTTCTTTATTGCAAGTCACAGACAGACTGGGGTAGAGTATTTGGTAATTATTTTTTAAGCTCCTGTGAGTGCAAAAAATATGTGAAATGTCTCATAAAGTGTTATCCTCTGCTCTACTGGCACAGCTTTAAAATAGTTTGGATAGTCTAAGAATTCATATATAGAAGCTGGTCTTGCCCAACAGTATTTTAACAGATTTTGTAACATTCATTGCAATCAAATTTTCTATTGCAGCCTGACTTTTTACATGTTTCTGATGGAGCAATAGATACCATCTCTAAAAAAAACTAGAGTTGTTCAAAAGAGTTATGAAATCTATTACAATAGAGGAAAGTGATTTAGTTAACCAAGTAATTCTTTTTCAGATATTTTAATGAAAGCAGTGTGGGGGTTTGGACTCTAGAGGGCTTCATCCTTTGCAGACCTGGGTTCTGCTTTTAAGCAGTGGTGAATAATTGCCTCTCCAGGTTCATAACTCACCCCTGAGGTTGAGAATGTTGATTAGGAGTTACAGAGCAGCAAAAATGCCTTGAGGCTCCTAATCTGTTACCGTGGCTGTAAGAGCTGTATAGCTCAGCACCTTCTGACTGAGTCTGGCAAAGTCCCTTGTCTAAACTAGGTTTTTCCAGGTGCTGTGATCGATGAGTGAAGCAGCTTCTCCTTGGGGTGGCAGTAGCAGTTCCTCTTTCCATCCCTCTGTTCTGGGAGCAGTTGCAGTGTATGTGTAGCAGCAGTGCTGTTTGTCCCTGACACAAACATATGGCAGCTGTTCTTGTGCTGGCTGTAGACTGCTGTCACTTGACAGCTGAGTTGTCCAGGTAGTGGGGGTGGAAATATCTCAGTTAAAAGCAGGCTTCTGCTTCTGTCTGTCCACTGTGGCTGTCCCAAAGTAAGTTGTCTCTTTAATCTGGCATAACCTGTAAACTTTATTCTTTTCCAAAAGAGCTGACATCCAGTAGCTTTCACTTAGCATTTACAACAGCATGTACATGTGCCTGCTCCAGCCCCTCAAGGCTGGCCAGTTTCCAGCCATGCCTTTTTCGGATAAATGCTCCAAATGGCTCAAGGACTGACAAAATCTCCCATCTTAATAAAGAAAGACCTCAAACCTGACAGGGCAGGGAAGCATGATGCAGGGTTGCAGTCTGGCCTGGTTTGAAAGAGGTGGCATTTTATCTCACATCACAGAATGCCTCCTTTTCCCAAAATGTTTTTCAAGAGCGTAAAGATATACCACTTCACACAATGTAATGTCCTTTCCTTCACTGCAGTGATTAAAGTCAGAAGCAAATCCAGGGCACGTTTCCAGGGCTCCTCTAGGAAATTTCTTCTCTCCTGTCTTGCTTGCACAACACTTTTCCATCAAGTCACAAGAGTCCAATCAATCTCTCCTGCTCAACCAGGTTTACCATGAGAGATTTATCATCTTCTTGGTTCAGTGCCCTTATTTGTAGACATTTGGATATGACTACCTGCACTATGGTTTTGATGCATTTAAGGCCACATGATGTTGATAAATGCTGTTGCTGCTATTTGTTTATTTATTTTTAATTATAAGTATTCTAATAAAATAGATATTAGAACTTCTGTTTAATGCCCTTATTTTGGAGAGGGTCTCCTGCTGTCAGGTAAGTAAATGTAAGCTGAGTTTTGCAAAATATTCAAGCAACAGTACCAATCAGGGGGAAAACTGTTGAAACCCATTTGTGTTGTGTCACTTAAGGCTTTAATATAATGAGATGGTCTATAGATTTTTTTTTTAAACTGTAAGTAACCAAAAACATTTCCATCAGTTTTTCCCTAGAATAATGACAGAGCTTACAGAACTGCAAGAATTCTATGATCCTGATACAGTAGAGCTTATGACATGGATAAAGTAAGCATGAAGTTCAACATTTCTATTTTCCTGCTTTTTGTAAGGGTATTTTTGTCTCAGTGTTTTGTAGAGCTACTTCCATCAAGCTGGGTTTTCCCTTTCTAGGTCATTCAATGATGCATGGGGGAAGACGTTTTATATTTTAAGTTTGGTGTTGTTTCCAGGAAAAGAAACAGGATTTTATCATGGATTACAAGAGAACATCCTGAAACACACAAGCAAGTCATGTTTGACATCACTGCAGACTTAGTTTCCAAAAAGAGGTGGAGATCTTAGCAAGATCTTAGATCTTGCCTCTTTGCATGCTAACTTTTCATTAGATTACAGGATTCATGCTGATTGTAATGCTAGTGTTGGACAAAAACACTGAAATGTTATGTGCCTGAGCCAGTAAAATTAAATGCTTGAATATGAGGATTTAGAGACTTTTGTCAGGATACATGGAGAGGAACATTTGTGATTCAGACTTCCCCTTTGACCACAGCAAGTATGGAGCAATGTTATATGGCTCATACTGAACATATACACAGCTATTACCAAGCCATTTTCACAGATATATTTTTCTTACCACCAAAAGTTTCAGAATTGCATTCTGTCTCATTCAATTTAATTTCAAACTATGTCATTAGGAACTGCACTTTTCTGAAAATTGTGTTGTCTTGTGTTCAGATCACTTAGCTTTAACTGTGTTTTTTTAGAATATTACTTTCTGTAATTATGTAGTAGTCTTTAATGTCAACTTGTTCATCTTCACAAAAGGCAAGGCTGGTAATTAGTGTCATCTTGTTGTTGTGGTAGTGTATGTTGTTTGTCACTGCTGTAGCTCTTCAAGGCAGCAAGTGGAATAATGCCAAGTACCTAATGGCTTTTATGTTAGTCTGCATATACTTCAAGTACGTAATTAATCACGGTGAATTTCATTGAGATTGACTCAGCTACGAGCAATCTGACTACCCTTATTTGTAGCAGCTGTTCTTATTTTTAAAGAAAATAAAGATTTTTTTTTCTTATGGATATACTTAGCTATCCACATTGAAATCTTAATTCAATGTCATTATTACGGTATATTTTCTCAAAGTCTTCTCTCTGATAATATGAATTTAATTTGAATTTTCTGTAGAGAAGTTGCCAAAGTCTGTAATAAAGTGTGACAAAGACTGTTTTCTTTCACTAATACAGAAATACAAATAGTAAAAAAATTATACCAAACTCAGAAACATAAATTACAGTAGACATTATTCTGTATGCTGACATTATTTTCTCACAGATTATGAAATACATGATCAGAGATTACCTATGTAATACATAATAGAGATCAAATTACAACAATCAAGATAACATCATGTTCTTTCTCCTCCTACCTACCATCTCTCCCGAGCTTGCTTTGTCACGAGTTGGCAGCCATTCAGAAAAGCACTACTTGGATCCATGCCAGGACCACTCTGAATGGTGCTGGGTGCATTGCAAGGAGGGGAGAACAGCCATCAGCCCTTGTCCCTGCAAGAACCCTTCCTCTCAAACTCCACATTGCTGCAGGCCTGCGCTTTCCCTGGCAAGGAAAGTACTGCCACAGCAACACCAATTGTAATGAGACCCCCAATGACACCTTCACGTACCCCCATTCTTTCTGCAGCACCTTAACAGACCCCAGCACATAAAGTTGTTGTGATGAGTGCGTGCAGTACTCAGACGTGCCTGTTGGTGTTGCTTTTGCAGACGGCAGGCTCCTGTGGCTGCAGTGTTTGCAGGCAGCCCACAGCTCATGGGTGTGATTAAGCTCTGTACGGGATGGATGGTGTCGAGCTTGCCTTTGTATAATGATGATGATCTTCTGAAAAGAAATGAGAATGTGAGTATCCAATTCCATAAATGTGGCATCTCACAGGAGCTCTCTTCTTCTTTCTCCCAAATGTAATGCAAAAATCAAATGTATTAGAAGGGAGGAGGACACAGGAGTCCAGGAGACATGGAAGGGATTATCAAGTGGGTTATCAGTGCTTCACTCTGCACAGAAACAAATATCAGAATATTATTTTGAAAATACTATGAAATTATGAGAATATTATTTTCAGGCCACTTGAAGTAAGATAAGAACTTGCCATCATCAGAGACAAATATTTCCCATTCAGCTGGCCATTGCCTCATTGTTTTAGAGAGTTCAAACCCAAACTTTTTATAACTTGATGTGTACATATAATTTATTGTTGCAGATAGGTCATTGTTGTGGGGTGTGTCCCAATATTTAGGGTATCACTGATCTGTGGATTGCATGAACATGTTTTCTTTATTTATAGATTTATCAAATCTATTCAAAGAGGTCAGCAGAGGATATATATAAGATACTCACATCTTACAAAGCCAACTTTCTGGTTATTGAAGATTCAATTTGCAATGAAGTGGGACCTGTAAGAGGATGTAGAGTTAAAGATCTGTTGGATATTGCTAATGGTCATGTGAGTATCCATGAGAAAAAATGAATGTTTGAATGCATAAATAATTAAATTAAAAATAAATCTTAAAATGCTGGTCTTATTTTTCTTACTGTACTTGAGACTAAGACTCAAGTTTTAAAAGTGTTCAGTTAAGTTTTGATTGTCTGTTTCTTAAACTTGTAATCTTAGCCAATACTATTAACTACCCTAATCCCTCCTAACATGAGTGTCTAGCTGTGCTGCTTTTCTGCCAGTCATTATATATATATATGTTCAAGACTGACACCTGAAGAGCTTATTACAAAAGCAGTGAAGTCTGCCTCAGAAGGCATTCTTTACTAGCTTTGAAGATGAAATTCTTAAATGGATAAACTCAGTTCTTCTAAAACTGGCTGGGATGAGGACCAGCCTGCCATTTAGTTCAGTACAGACTGCTTCTGATGAGAGTGCAAGTCTATTCAGTTCAGCCTTGCAGAAAGGTTGGCACACCAACAGTTTAAACCACATCTGCTAGAAAGATTGGTTGAATAAACTGAATGAAGCACCATGAATGCAGCATCATTCATTTACATGTCTCTTTGGATGTTGGCAGTGCTGCTCTTGCCAAAGCTAAAGTAGGGAGTAAGATGGGGTTTATAAGGTGATCTCACTGCTACTTGTTCATTGGCTTCCTGGAAATCCAGCAAAAATTTTGATTTTAGAAAGGCAGGGGGTGGCCTTAAACTTGCTTAGAGTTTCATTGCTTATTCTTGGATCAACAGGAAAGAGGGAGTCACCAGTTACCTCTAAGCAGTATAGGAGTTGTACGTTATTAGGGGATTACTCTATATTTCCCCAGGAATCTACACCTGGTGTCAGTTTCACTTCTAGGTTTCCTAACTACTTTATCCATGAAGGATATTGTCTCCATTTTTCTACTGACTTCCTTGCCATTGCTGAAATCTATTATTTCTTTCCTTGTCTTGCTGCTAAAGTCATGTATGCTGGGATTATTCCAGGATGTATCAAATATACTGTACCATAACTAGAGTGTGTGTTTATGAATGACCTCCAACATTGTTAATCTGCATGTTATCTCAGTTTCTTCTCAGATCTGTGTTTGCATGAGTAAGTTCCTGTTTCCTCTTCACACTTAGGATCTCCACTGGAGCAATTAACCACAATATCAGGATTCCATGCCCTCATACCCCTCCATCTCTCATCTCCATACCTCCTGCATGCTTCTCTCTCACACATAAGCTTCATAATCCTTCTTGTGGTTTTTGTTGTGGTTTTTGTTGCTGTTTTGAGGGTGGTTGGTTGAAGTATATTGGGAGGCTTTTTTTCAGAAAACTGGCATAGTTTGTTCTGGAAAATTATTAAAGTGTATTGTCTCAGGAAGCTTTAAACAAATCTCTCCATTTGATTGGTAACAAAAATAGTTTAAGTCATATTGAAAGATTATCAAGACATTTCCAAAGTAGTGGAAGCTAGTGCATTCGTATTTGGTGACTGCAACTGCAGCATTAAGTTAAGTGAGACAGTGGATAGGTAGTGTGTTGACAGGTCTGTGGATGTGTTTTGAATTGCTGTGTTTAAGAGGATAAGTACTACTTTCTAGCTTGTGCTATATCCTGTAGTCTTAGTCCAGTATCTTGTTTCTGACACTGGCTGAGAGCATAGGTTTACTGATAGGGAAAAACAAATGTTTTCCAGAAGTCTGTTGCTGGAAGACTGTATCTCAGAGCAATTACCTTTGTGTTTGGCAGCCACTGATGGATTTTTCTTCAGGAGTTTGTCCTACCACCTTTTTTTAAAACCATGTAAATTTGTACTATCAGAAGGAATAATGAAGGGATTTCTCCAGGGATATCAGACAGTAGATGCTAAAAAAGAGTTTGCTTCCAAGTCAATTGGTTGGAATTTGGAGTGTGATTTGTGTGTGTGTTTGGTTGTTATTAGGTATGTCAAACTTAATTGGCCTGGGAAAGGTAATTGAGATTTTTCTTTCCTTGATGCTGGTATGCCCTGTGCAAGTCAGGTTTGAACTACTGGGTAGATGGGGCATGTGCATAATTTCTACTGCTGTTGTTCTTTATAATATGAACTGGTAGGAAGTACACTGGTTTTAATGTCTGCTACCTTGACAAAGGGATTAACTTGCAAAGTCTGTTTTAGATGGTTAAACAAATTGCAGGGGAATGTGTTTTCAGTTTATTGGAACGGTACAATGTGGAAATTAAATGTCTATCATAAATGAAATGTACAGAATACAAAAGTTAATTAAATGTACAGAATTACATTCTGTAACTACTTATCTTCAGTACTGTAATTAGGTCTTTTTCTTTCTGACAGGTGGTTTGTGAAGAAGGTGACAGCTATGCCTACTCAAAATATGGACGATTTTGTCATGAAATCAAAATGAACTATTCTCCATATGTGAATTATTTCACTCGAGTATACTGGAATAGATCCTACTTTGTATATAAAATCAACACTGTGATATCCTTCCAGTCATGAAAAAGCATGCAAGCTTCTTTCTGAGGATTAGTTGTGAATGAATTTCAGTTGGAAAAATTCCTTTTGAACAAGGAAGCTTATTTTTGGATATAGATGTGCACACCTGCAGTGTACTGACAACTTTATTCTACCAAACTGAAATTCTTCAATCTACAGATCAGCAGACACATATACCATCCTTGAAGGAAATGGGAACATTTATCAGTTTTACAGTCTCTATAATGTGTTACAGTCTTCCATGTTTTTACATTTTTCTTCCCATTATAAATCATCTTTATCTTCATGTAAATGAGATTTCTAACTTGAGTGTTAGAGAGTTGATATGCGTAGACTTCAGTAAATACAGAAAAAAATATTTAAAGAGCTCATTTAAGTCATATAGCTTTTAATTTTTAGCAAGAAAGCAATCTCTATCCCAAGTCTTTTCAAGTAAGTATTTGGATTTTAAGTTTGGGGTTTCTTTTTGTTTTGTTTCAGTTCTTCCTGTCTTCCATGGTAAACATTTCTGTGTTTATCAAACACACATTTATACATCTTACATGTAGCTATATTTATCAAACACACATTTATACATCTTACGTGTAGCTATATAGTTTGTATCAATAAAATAAGGAAGATTTTACCTAAACAACACTTCCACAGATTAAGGCACTGATCTCTACACTGTTGTCTCTGTTGTCTACAGAGACATGTTGGTGGAAATGCTAGGAATTAGACCTAGCAATAGAAGCTGACAAGCTCAGATCTTCAGTTTGGAAAGAACTTGTCTTCAGCATTTTTCCACACTTAAGTGTGCCTGTGTGTATGCATAAGTGTGTTTTTCTTAGCAGCCACCAGAATGGGCCAGTATACCACAGTATGCCATGCTTGTTTTCAGGCCAGTGTAGCAGGGCAACCAGGTTTGCTACTGAGACTTGTGCACTTAGTTTCACCCCCTGTGTGTGTGCTGGTACATGTGTGTGTGTGTGTGTGTGTGTGCAGGGATGGGTGATACTCATTTCATTCAACTTATTATGCAATAGCTACATTAAGATAGTGCCATAACTGTCATTTAAAACACTATAATCACCACCATTAATAAATAATGGTACAGATGTTCATAGCTATTTTTATATCAATTATGCAAATACACAGATTCTTGAAAATTTGGGAAAGTACTCTGCAGTTTTGCTTCCCTCTAAAAATTGTTACATGACCCTTGTTGCCTCTACAACTCCTTTTCTTAATGAATTATCTGTTCATCCTGTTTGTTGCTAGCTGATAGACTTTCAAGAAAATGAATGATGTCTAGTTACAACTCTGGACCTAAATCTAGTGTTGAGAACAGAAACTCCAATAAAAGGTAACAGCAGTTTTGCTTAATGTAGGTGTAACTGGACAAAAAGCTGGGACTAAGTTTGGGAAGAAGTTGCTCACCCCTTAGGAATTACCTGCACTTACAAATTGATGTAACACCTGGCCCAGACACCAGTCTGTCAGGCATGTGTTGGAGCCCAGATGTCTTTAAGGAAGGATCCAGAAAAATAGGATGAACCCTCAGCTGAAAAATCTGCAAACCATTCTGCAAGTGGAAGCTGCAAAACAATCCTTCCTGCAAATCGGAGATTTTAACTCTGAAATTACTAGGAACTGCAGCATGTTGTTGTATGTGCATGATTCTTCTCTGCTTATGCAGATACACTTGCTTATTTTACACTGACACATAGTGCTGAGATTTTTTAAAACTTGTTATCACTTTTGGAGTGATTTAAAAGAGAAAAGCTTTATTGTTGTAAAAGCCAACATGTCTGTAATCTGTTTTTTACTTTTAGTTGTATTTTTAGGCCTATGACTCTTGACAAAATGTTAAATTATACATTTTATTTGAAACCAATGTTCAGGTAAATCCATCAAATATATGGGATATTGTCACTGAGAGGAACATTTATCTGTATAACTGAGTTACAGGTTATAAGTAAATATCCTTTCTGGGCATACAGGTATCATGTTGGGGATAATGTGTACCTGTGTGTCTGCTGGAGTGCAGGCTGCATTTATTTGCTTGTGCACAAGTGCATGTTTTACTGCACTGGGCTGTTTCAAACTACTCAATTACCATATACCAACAGAAGCTTGTGTATTAACTTGAGCTATGGCAGGCCTGCAGGAACCCCCTCTGTATGTGTGGATACAGATGTAATATTTGGAAGCAAGTTTAGAGTTCCTTTTTCAATTTCAGTTTGTGTGAATTACTGTCAAGGAATTACGTGTCTGTGTGTCAGTCATTCAATCTCTTGAAGTCAGTAATTCATGGACATCACTTTGTAACAGCAATAAGGCATTCCAGGTGCAAACTTCAGGGTTACAACTGTACTTGGGTAGATGAAGTCACAAGGCTTACGGCTTCATGCCTTAGACTGCCATGCCAAGATGCAACATTCAGCTGTCCTTGACTGCCTGTTGTGTTTTACTGCAATGTTGTGTGTATTACCAAGCAGAATGTCATTTGAACACATACATGTAGAGCACACATATTAAGAAAACCACAAATGAGGCCACTCACACATCTAAACAAAACTGTCTTGTAGCACATTGGCCTTTATACATGTTTAAATGAACGAGTTGAACTTTATTTGAACTGTGACATGGTTATTGTTATTAGTTTTGTCATAGTTTTTAAGATGTATTCTTGATACTTCAATTGATTCTGCTTTAGGAGAATCATTTAAGATTTTTATCTTGCTTTTTATATTAGAGAAAATTATATTGCAACACCATTGGCACAGCAGCCTTAAGTAACAGAAGGAGCCTTTTATTTGGGAGAACATTGTGGTTATTCCTGTAAAAAAGGCATAATTAAAATGAATGAAAGAATCATATCTTAGAAAGAAAGTGAATTAATTTCTTATCCAGCTGTGGACTAGCAAAAATACTGTCTAATCTCCAGCTTCTCTGAAAAATAATAAGTTCCAGTGATAGCCTCCAGTGGGACAATAGGACATAGTTACACCAGACTTGTGCAGACAACCCTGGCTTGGTTTTTAACCAGATCACAGGTTTAACTCCCTGAAAGGGTAGTGGGAAAGTTTTACAGAATTTTACCTGCTTTGCTGTAGATGTTGCAATTCAGTTGAAACATGTGCCTTGCAAGCTTTTATTAAACAAACAAAAACCTCAATTCATGTTTGTTTTTGTGAATTTTTTTTTAAAATTCCTGTCCCTCTGATTTCTAGAGTTTCTGTTGTGTTCTAGTACGCCAGCCTCCGAGGATGCCCAAGTGGTGCAGCTGGGATGTGAGCCAGCCATCTAACAGCTGTTCACTGGGAAGAAGGAGAATTTACATAGCAATTGGTGACTATTCTGCTGGCTTATTTCCTCCTTCACATTTCCCCTTTCTGATATACTTGATCTTAGTAAATGCAGAAAAATTACATTGAAAGAATAAATTAGTATAATATTTTCAGGCATCCACCTGTTATCCTTAGACTTGTGAATCAAAGTTTAACCAACCCACAGCTAAGCTAACATACACAATTTTGTCTTAATCTTAAAAAGATGCTCTTTCACTTCCTGAATTACCACATACTTGAACTCAGATGCTTAAGACTAAGGAAAGGTATTTCTGAGCATATGAGCTTCTACTCATGTCATTTAAAAAGAACATTGATTCCATTTCTTCCAAAGTAAATAAAAATACAATTTAATACAACACAATCTTAAATACATTTTCTATGAGGGTGGGGAATAAGGAGAAGATACACAAATGTGGAAGAAAGTGGGCCAAAAGGTTTCACAGGCATTGAAAATTTTTCCAACTATTTGCTCTGGTGGCAATACTATTTACTAAAAGGTAGAGGCTAGGGACCAAGTCTTGTTCTTACCACCTTATTTTCACTAAGTCATCTTCAAGTGTCCAGACCTTGTAACATTGCATCAGCTTTTCCATGCAATTCACGTGAAAAGGAGCTGCAAGATCAGGTTGTAGGGATTGTAGGGTATCCCTGAAATCCTTCTTAAAGCTTCATACAACCTGTCCTTCAACCAAAACTCCCACAGAAGAAAGAGTAGGCTGTGCTTGTGACTGCGTGGGTGTGTGCACACGTGATGTGTTGGCATTTACAGGTGTCTGTTTTACTGTTGTGTTTTGGAGATGGAATGAGGAACTTCTCTTGTCACTAATGGTGATTGAATCTGTAAGTCTGGTAAATATTGATGGGCAGGTAGACTCTGGAGTACTGTGATATTGGAGATGAAAGAAAAGTGAAACTTCATTCCAACACAAGCAATATTTCATGTGAAATAATACCTCAACATAAATCTGCATAATCATGCTTTAATACTCTTTTTAAAACCTCACTTTAGAGGACAAAAAAGGGGGAATTCTAAGACATGCATAGTGTGTTATCTTAATAATCTTTTCTATTTCATCAGTACAGCTAAAAAAAGAATCTCAGTTATGTTGCTACGCTCTAACTATGCCAAAATGCAGAGCTAGTGATGCCTGAAGGTCTTCTGAATTGTTTTGTACCTCAACAATGTGTTTAAATGTAATTAATCTGGCAATGGTTTTGGTTTCAGCACAGTTAAATGTATGTATTTCTGCCTTTCAAGTGATGTTTAAGGTTACCTGTTTATTTGGTGGGACAGGAGGTTTAATGCCTTTCAAAGTTTCAAACTTGTTTACTTCAGTAATGCAGAAGAATTATTGGTGGTGCTTTACTTGTTAACAGTGACGTTGAGCAGTAGTGTGTGTGGCATATGGACTTACATCTATGTGCAGCTATTTAATAACAAGTCTAAGGAACACAATTCCTTTTACCCTGTTTGTTGTCTTGGACAGTTTTTTATCCAAGTAATGTATACATAGTAAATATTTTTCTCTTGTAACAATTTTTTTTTCTGTGGAAAAAAAGAAATTAATAAAAAGCCAAGTCCAGAAAGTATGGATTGTTTGGGACACAAACCATTTTATCCTTTGAGAAGTCAAGGGAAGACTGTGCAGCATAGCTCAAATGTTTGTCTTGACGGGCAGCATAAACAGTCTTGCAACTCTTGAGGACAAGCAGCCTGCTCAGACTGGATCCATATGTCGTGCTGACTGACTGCCTGTTGAGACATACTTGTGTGAGGATGAACAGCAAAATGTGAGCTGCTTCATATGGAATATTGAACTCTGACTTTCTCCCTAAGGATCTTCCTACAGCAAGCATGTCACCTGGAAATAAAATGCTATGCAACATCAAATGCTTATGGATGTATTATCTGCCTTGAATTTTTACAGATCATGATTACATATTTTGGAGCCCTCTATTGTTTTATACAACATTATTAGTGGAAATCTTTGAATGCTGATTACTTTGTAATAATTTAGCATGTAATGATACAAAAATCTTGATTATTTTTAGTCAAATTCTAGAGACAGTAGAAATACCCTACAGAGCACTTCTCCAAAACCAGATCATTTAGCAACTGAAAAAATTTACATATTTACATCTTTAATTTATAATGATTCTTAGTTTGAGCATTTATCTGACTGCTTTGTTTTAGGCTAGTCAAGAAGTGAGCTGATGTTGAAGTATCCAAGTTTAGCCATTCCAGCAACCAGGCTTTGTGGTTGCTTAGCTCAAAGGGAAGTGGAGCTTCCTGGCAGCATGAGATTCGCATTGGTATCTGTGGACTTTTCTATGCCTTTATGCAAAACTGAGGCTGTGGTTACTAGCTGTGAAACAGAGAACATTCTATTATATATAATAGAATTTGTATTGATATATATCTATAAATAGGTGTATATATGTTTTATGTGAGTCTGTATCTCTGTACAGTCTGTATCTCTGTTCATAATCAATGACTCAGAGGTGTTAGGTAAAATTACTGTTGGTTTGGATTATTTTCCACCTAAATAGTGGTTCTGGAATCTATTTGTAGGACCTATTTTCCCAGGTTTTCCCATTTTTGCAGTGACCCAGCCTATCATACTTTAACTCCTGTATGCTTTCAGGTTGCTTAGGTAATAAATGTCAGGCATTTTTTAATTGAGATGAGATGAGATGAGATGAGATGAGATGAGATGAGATGAGATGAGATGAGATGAGATGAGATGAGATGAGATGCATCTTCTTATGGATTAAACTGCATATGTAGAATATACAGACATTAGGCAATCCTGAGTATACCAGAGCCATTCAGTAGGTTGTAACATACTGTTAGTACATACATTTGCTTTCACAACTTGAAGCAGCTTTTCAATACCTTGGAATTTCTTCCATTTCACAGTTACACTGTACTGTCTGCTATGTCAAGTCAAGCTATGACTCCTTCTGGTGCTGTACTGACTGGTAAATGTACTGACCCAAAACATGTTAAGACTGACTTTATTTTTAAACTGCAATAAATACCAGAATATTCCCTAAGGTGAAAGTGAATATAAAGTGATGTCTCAAGCTATTGTCCCCTCTGAAGTAAGTTGCAGCTCCATTCTTCACTGCCTCATGTTACACTCTCCATGAGACTCGGAGCACAGAAGCTGTGGTCTCCCAGGAGTAACTGCTGGGTGCACCTGTGGTTTCCGTGGCTCACTTTAATTCTGGGCAATAAGACAAAATCACTGCAGCAGAAGTGACTAAACCATTTATGCAATTTTAGAAAGGTACATTAAAATCAAGCCTGTTTTTAATTTCATCATGAAACCTCTTTCAGAAGCAGGCGCAGTTCTGAAACACTCTCATTTTCATCTATTTCAGCACTGTTTGCACTAGGATAAATGCTTTCTTTTTTTCTTTCCTTTTTTTCCCCTTTTTCTCTCCTCCCAAGCTGGCCCATTTTATGACAATCTGAGCTGAAGTCCAAAGTGCTGGCTGCACTCCAGGGGCTTGTACCAGCTCTGAGGGAAGGCCAGAAGGAAGGCTGTTGGGCTTGCTGATGTTTTGGCCTCAGAATGGCAGTTCTTAGATTTAGTAATTACAGTTCACAGTCCTCAGTTCACTAGATTAGCTGTGTTTAAGAAGAACCTGAAACTAAATTTCACTATGATTCTTTGGCAATAGAAGCTGACAGTGTCCTGAAGATCTCTCTGTTGGTTTAGACAGTATCTAAGGAGCTTATTTATTTGTATTTATTTCTTGTCTATGTTGTTTCCTATTGAAGCCAAGAACCATCTTCACTATCTTTACTGAGATGTCCTCTTGGATCAACACTGCATCAGTCTCTGGATTCTGCTTCAGACAAGTTCCTTTGGAAGACATGTCTACACTCAAGTGTGTTTCCATCTCTTTAAATGGTAGGGTAGGATCTGTGGCCACAAATATCTGTACATTTGTCGTCACATAGGTTTTGTGTAATTGGATGTTGAAAATAACACAGTTGTGCTAGTGAGTATCCACAAGGTGAGCTTAGCTCTGGTTCTGCTCTGTAAGGTGTGCCCTAAATTCTGGCAATGGGAGTGACATGCAGGAGAAGCTTGAATTTCCATCACCAAAATGCTGTGTTGAAGTATTAGAGATACATGGGTTCATAGGTGGGAGGGAATACTGTGAATAAAATCTAGTTTATATCTTCACAGGCTGTAGGAGAAACTGCGTGTTTCTAAGTGCTTGAATAGAGGAGAATGGAAAGGTGGGGTGTCCTGTAATGTAGACTAATAATGGGAACTTGATTTTGAGAGGATTTCATTTGCTTGTTGAAAGTTGTGTAAGGATGTGACACACTTCAGAAGAGGGAAGGCTGTGCTGTGTCTCCATACAGAGCTGAGCTTGTCCTAAACTGATCGATTGTTTGCACGGTCTGGCTAGCTCATTAAGTGCTTTAAATTAATGAGCCTTCTAGTGCCTTTGTGGAGGAAGGAATTAGGGCACAAAGAGCAACCACAGGATACTCAAAGCTCACCTCAGCAGATTAACCTGGCATGGATCTGGATGGTTACTTTCACTGTTGTTACTATTCTGTAAAACTATTTAGTTTTACTTTTTGCCTTCCCAGTCTGAAATCTTGCATTGTGCCACGTTTTAGAAGCCATCATCCCTTCACCTTGAGGGGGTAAAAAAGGTTGACAGCTTGTAATAAAGGGGTGTGATCTCCCAACAATTACCTCTCCTTAAAACTGGTGATTCCCCAGATGGTGCAGGTGTCAGTCTAGCGGTTGGTTGTCACCTTTGACTGTTGCCTGCAATATTTGACTAAAAACGAGTGAAATGGGTTCTGGCTTTTTTGAGCAGAGCTTCACTTCCAGCCTAGGTATGTCATCCTGAAGTTACAACACAGCTGGCAATAAACACCCTGCCTTCCTAACAACCTTCTGGTAAAACTAGCGAGCCTGTTTGAAGCAGGAAGGGCAAGCATTTCTGATAGAACAACACAGTTTGTCCAGCTGGATGTGGAGACTGCAAAAAGCTGTTCCTGAGCTGTTACCATCACTATGTGAAGGGGGATACTTTGTTCTTGTTTATTAACAGGAAGATGCTGCTAGGAACTCGTGCTTGGAGCAGTGAGAAAATGAGTATTGTTTGGTTTGATGGGTAGTGATTGACACTGGAGTGGTCTGGCTTGTATTCACACTTCCACTGACCACAGACTAACCAGAGTGAGGAGTCCCATGCCCAAATTGTTCTATGCATGTTTAGTGAGACTGTGTTCGCTTGGTACATTCAGAAGGAGCATTTCAGTCTTGCTCTCAACAACAGCACACACTGTTCTTGTCCCAAAAATATTGCATCTTTCCTGAAGGAGCAGCAACCTGAATGTGCACTTCTGAGAGGCTGTGCTTCCAAGATAAGCATGTCTGCTGGGTGACAACTACTCTTACGATTCTCAAGTGTCCCAAGGTCTGCTCTCCTTTAGGCAATAGTGGTTTTTTCCTCTTTTATGGTGGTTCTTGTAGCTTGGCTGGGTGGGATTTTTGTACAGGCTCAGGAGAGCAGGAGATTGCCCATTTTCCCCCAAGTCACCCCCCAGGAAGTGTAGTTCATCCTGTGTCTGCTCAGCTGCTTGCAGAAGAGCCAGAGGGAACAGCTGGATGCATGTGGTGTTTTGACCCCGGCTGAATACTGTGGTTTGACCCCGGCTGAATGCCAGGCACCCACCAAAGCTGCTCTATCACTCCTCTCTGCAACTGGACAGCAGAGAAAAAATATAACAAAAAGTTCACGAGTTGAAACAGGGACAGAGAGAGATCACTCGCAGATGATCCTCACGGGCGATGTGAAACGGGGGAAGATGAGGAATTTGCCAAGCAACACTGTGCGCTGTGCCACGGAATAGGGGAAGATGGGGAATTTGCACCTCGGCGTTGCGTGCTTTGCCACGGGCGGGCTCTCCGCCCGACCACGCGGGGCGGGCTCGCTCCGTCCCCGCCCACGGCCGTGAGTGGCCGCGGGCCGGGCCGGGGCTGCCCGAGCCGTGGGTGCCCGCGGCGGGAGCGGCGCAGAGCCGGGCTGCGCTGCGCTCGGCGGGATGTGCCGAGCACGGCGGAGCGGCTGCGGGCTGCTCCCGCTCCTGCTGCTGCTGCCGCTGCCGCTGCTCGGCGGGGCGGCGGGGCCGGGGTGCGGTGGCTCCCCCCGCCTGCTGCGCTTCTCGGGGCAGGTGCCCGAGAACAGCCCGGCGGGGACGCGGGTGCGGGGCTTGCGGGTGCCGCTGAGGGAGCTGCTGGGCCCCGGGGAGCCGGCCGGGGAGTGGGCGCTGGAAGGCGACGGCGCCTCCCGCTTCTCCCTCCAGCGGCAGCCGGGCGGCGGCCGGGGGTTGCTGCTGCTCCGCACCGCCGAGCCCCTGGACCGGGAGACGCGGCCCGAGTACGGGCTCCGGCTGCGGCGGCGGGCCGGACGGTCCCCCCGGGAGGCGCTGCTGCGGGTCCGGGTCCTGGACCGCAACGACCACCGCCCGCGGCTGCCGCCGGCGCGGCCGCTGGAGGTGGACGAGCTGGTCCCGCTGGGCACGGAGGTGGCCCGGCTCCGCGCCTCGGACGGCGACGAGGGCGCCAACGCGCGCCTCACCTACCGCCCCTGGCCGCCGGGCACCGGCAGCCGCCTGCTCTTCGTGGTGCCCCGCAGCGGGCAGGTGCTGACCGTGGGCTCGCTGCTGGGGCTGCGCCGGCTCCGCCTCTGCGTGGCGGCTCTGGACCACGGGTGGCCGCGGCCGCTGCGCAGCCCCGCGCGGTGCCTGCGCCTGGCCGTGCGCGGG
>VZUI01027285.1:0-22791 GCA_013401135.1 Cettia cetti
GAGGTGAGTGGCGGCGGCGCGGGCCGTCTGCCCGCGGGAACCGCGCCCAGCCTCGCGGCGGCGGGGCCGCCTCGCGGCTGCGGGGCCGGGGCTCGGCGGCCGCGTCGTGGCGGGGTTTTCCGGTCTCACGTCGCTCTGCTCTTGTCACCCGCCTCAGGTCGCCATGTTCTCGTCCATCGCGCCGCTCGCGCGGCACAACCCGTTCTACGCGCCGCACTTCCAGCTGGTGCAGGACGGCGTGAGAAAGCGCCCGGCGGAGCCCGCGGAGACCGCCGCCGCCACGCGGCGGAGCCTGGCGGCCGCGTCCCCCGACGAAGGTGAGAGGGGGACGGAGGGGTCGCGGCGGAGGCGAGGCCCGTGGGCGTGCGGGGCTGGCGATGCCTGCGCTGCCCTCCCCAACGCGGGCCTGTGCCCGCCAGAGCGGCGCAGGGAATGGCAGCGCTCTGCGGGACTCGGCCGGGCCGGGAGGGGCCGCGCTGGGCCTATGCGCCTGCTTGGAGGACGAGGAAGGGCACGGGCGGGGGAGGCGCTGGCAGTGCTTCCGCTCTCCCGGCGGTGTGGCGAGGAGCAGGAGGGATCCGGGTTTGCTGGGAAAGGACACCGGAAGGTTCTAGTGCCGAGTAATCACAGAGACCGCCGTAGATTCTGTCTTGGGCAACAGAAAACGCATTTTCTGCCTCTGCATGGCCTACAGCCTCGGGCACTGAGGTTGTAGGCCTGTACTTTTTCCATCGGTGGAGAAGACCAGTGAGTGAATCTGGGGATTCGAAAGACCACCTCTCACATCCTTTCTCCCTTTTTCTCTTATTTTTTTCACCAGTTTCTTCATGGCTGGGCACCTGAACATCTAGATACATTAGGGGAACTTGCTGCTGTTCTTTTTTAGCTCTTTTTTAGAGTCGTGGGGTGTACACTAGGTACCTTGCTTTTTAAGATACAGGGATGCACTTAAGAGTTAAGTGTAAGTGCTTCCCGTATGTTTCCAAGTCGATTTGTTGATTTCTGAAGGTCAGACCTTGATGATACCTGCAGTACCACAGAATGGGTAAGGGTGAAAAGGACCACAGTGAGTCATTGTCATCATCATTACATGTCCAACTTCCCTGCTGAAGCAGGGTCATCCTAGAGCAGATTGTGCAGGATTTTGTCCAGATTCTTGAATATCTCCAGGGAGGGACACTCCACAGCTTCTTTGGGCAGCCTGTTCCAGTGCATGGTCACCAGAGTAAAGAAGTTCTTCCTTACATTCAGATAGAACTTCTGCCCATTGCCTCTTGTCCTGTTGCTTGGCACCACTGACAAGGGCCTGGATCCATCCTCTTGGCACCCTCCCATCAATACTTACAGACAGTGATGAGGTGCCCTTTCAGTCATCTTTTCTTGAGGCTGAACAGAACCACCTCCTTCAGCCTTTCTTCATAAGTGAGGTGTTCCAGTCTCCTCATCATTTTTGTAGCCCTCCTCTGGACCTGCTCCAGTAGCTCCATGTCTGTCCGCTACTGAGGGGCCCAGGATTGGGCACAGCACTCCAAATGTAGCCTCACTAGGGCTGAGTAAAGGGACAGGATTGCCCTCGAGCTGCTGGCAGTGCTCTCCCTAATGCATTACAAGATACAGTCAGAGTGGCCTTCTTGGCCACACAGACACATTGCTGGCTCATGGGCAGCTTGGCTGTCCAGCAGGACCCCCAGCTCCATCTCTGCAGAGCTGCTTTCCAGCAGCTTGGCCCCCAGCCTGTGCTGGTCCATGGGGCTGTTCCTCACCAGGTACAAGACCTTACACTTGCCTTTGTTGAACTTAATTCAGTTCCTCTCTGCGCACCTCTCCAACCTGTTGAGGTCCATCTGAAGGAATGCAGTAGAGGTGGACATTAAAATTCTAATTCTCTTAAACTGTAAATAACTTAACTAAAAAAAAAAATTAGTTTCAGCTAGCTACCGCTTCTGAAGTACTGTGTTTATTGAAATATTTTTGTGGTCTTGCATGAACATTCATGTAATACATGAAAGAGAGACAGGTTGGGTTATATGAAGTTTTCAAGAAATCATTTGTGGCTTTCACTGTAGTAGTCCTGCTGCCAGCTAACTAAAGCTCTAAATCACTCTTTGGTATGCTAAATATATTCAGTAGGTGCATTTATTTCTTTAAAGCATTATGCCAAATCTTCATCCTGTTTGTTGGCAGTTACGGTCAAAGGTGGTAGTTGTGGTCAAAGGTGGTTTCAGTCTTTATAATCTTTTCTGCTGAGTTCATTATTTCATGTACCAGTTGGTTCTCTGGCTTTTGTATTGAGAACATAACACTTTGCAGAAGATATCTGCACTTGCACAAGGTCACACAAAGTCAGTACATACCACATGGCCTTCTGAGATCAGCTCAGGGCATCAACCACAACGGAGCTCAGAGACCAAGTATTTTATGACTGACTCATGGAATTTGTCCTTGTTAACATGTCAGATTGGAATCAGTGATAAGAAAGTTATGATGTAGTTGTCTCAACAGAGTAGATATATTTTTATGCCTTATGTTTATACTTGTGCACCTTAAGGATGCTTGTTTTAAATCAGTACCCGGGTATGTTAGAATGACTTTTTGTTCTCTGTGCTGCATATTCAGCTGGTTCTCTTCTTAAGTTACGGTTTTTAGAAAACTTGACTCTACTTCTGAAATAGAAAGTCCAGGATTATCTGTGGCATTATTTTCCTAATACTACTGTACCATTACAAACTAGGCACCTCTAAAGAGCTCAAGCCTAATTGGTACTGGCTTTGTTAATTACTGTTACCAAAGTAATGTGAACACTAGGCAGACAGGTCAGTCTAAATAGCACTGTAATACAGCAAGCACATAAAACTCTACTTTTCTGTGAATACTATAAAGGTCTGTCCGTGTCATTTGAGGAGCATGACTTCTGAATTACTGTGTATGAACAAGCAGTTCTAAGATCTGGGCAGCGTGGGCTGTGGTGCTGTTGGCCAAAGACACAGCTAGACAGAGCTGCCCCAAACAGACCTGGAGTCTGTTCTCTGATTACACCTTCCTGATCTGTGTGTGTTTAACCACCCATTCTGGAAAGTCAAACAGACTGTTTCTGCTGTCTGCAAATCTACTAGCATAGCCAAGCTATTTTGGAGCTATGTGTAAGCCCTAGACCAGCGTATTTGCAGTCTTTAGCAGTGTCTCAATTAAAATAAAGTTACTCTGATAACTGATTTCTTGCTTTTAACTTAGGTTCACTATGGCATCTGTGATTTGATATTTATTGTTTTAAATGAAGAAGAACTTATTTTTTACTGTTTGGGTAATTTTTTAAGAGTAAAGTGAAAAATGTAAAATCTGGAACATTTGTGGGAAGGAGTTCCTTTAAAAGTTCTGTTAACAAAGTTATGAGCTGGATAAGCCTGTTAGTGTTATCTCCTGCTCTGTTGGTGCTGTTGAACATCATTGTCAGTTTCTGTTGATGTTGATAAAGGAATTCAGAACCAGAAAGATGGCAAAGAAGCTCTGCATAAGATAGGCTTTTGCCGTCTTTTAGTTTTCATTAGGGTTTCTTGGAGGTAGTTCTTATTAAGTTGTTACACTTTAATATCTGTTCCATTATATACTGAAGTGACACCAGTAAATTTAGTAACAAAATATTATCTTTCTACTTTGGAGAATATGTTTTACATAGTGTATTATTTTCTGTATGCTTATTCTGTATATTAGTGTTGCTTTTACTTATATTCTTAAAAAGCTGAGCACAGTAGCAGAACTGTGCTGCTACTTTATGCTTATTTTTTACTGTTCATTGTAAATTTGAGTGGTTTTTGTTTGCACTCAGTCACAGCCTCTGTAGCTTCAAAAATGAAAGAAGAAAATGGGTTATTTTTTTCCAGGTGCAGTAACTTTGCTGTGTAGGAATATGTGAAAATTAATAGCTTGTTTTGAGATGGGATGGTTTTATACACAGTATATACACTGTATAGAACAGTGCACATGAAGTATTTCTTGATTAAATGTGACCTGAAAAATTCTTTAATGAACCTTCTGTATGAGCATTCAATGGGACGATAATGGCAATCGGCAGTTTCATTAAACAAGTTGTATACATTTGAGATTCTGCATTTGAAGGACAATTTACAAAAAATCTGTGTAAATAATCTGAGAAATACCTGAAAACATATCTGCATATTGCCAATATTGTAGATTTTTAATCTACTTACATGCAGAAAATCTACTTAATCTAATCTTAAATCTACTCAAATGCAGAAGTTAAACTGTCATGAATATTTAATGAAAGCAGCTTTGTCTTTTGAGTACTAGAGGAATACTATTCTTCCTTAATTCCTGGATATAAGAAATTGTTATACATTGCAATTTTGAGTCATAGCTTCTGCTAGTAGCTTCTGGGATTAATTTCTGTGGTTTTAGTGTGCTGTGAGGTAAAACTTCACTGATTCTTCCTTTGTTTATTTAAAGGATCAAATTCAATTTGGAAGGCTTAGAATAAAATCTTGTCAGTCCAAAATGTTTTAATTTAAAGCAAAATAATTGCTTTTTCATTATAACATGGTGTTCAAGTAATAACAGCATTGGAGATTATTTCAACTTAATACTTTTGAGAAAGTAGCACTTAGTTTTATTTCTTTTCTGACAATTGTTACCATTTATGATTGATCATATGTAATTTTTTCCAATTAACTAGAATACAGCTGTGCCTATGGCTCAAACAGATTCTTTGTGCTTTGTGGCCTTGGTGGGATTATTAGCTGTGGAACAACACATACGGCACTGGTTCCTCTAGACCTGGTTAAATGCAGAATGCAGGTTTGTTCTGCATGTTGGTATGTGTTGACAGCATGTTTAGTGTGGTATATTTAATTACTAATGAACTGGAGGCATAATCTATACCCTGGACATCGCTGTCCAACCGTGCATGGAGTTTATATAAAAGCATGGTGTGTCTTTATTTTTTTGCTACAGAATACAGTTGTGAATATGGCTCGCTCAAGTTTTATGCTCTGTGTGGCGTTGGTGGGGTCCTAAGTTGTGGCCTGACACACACTGGTGTCGTACCTCTGGATTTAGTGAAATGTCGTATGCAGGTTTGTATAAACTTGAACATTTCTTGAACTTCTGTTTTCTATCTAGCCAGCATATTAAGAATTGACAGTAGGGATGCAATCTTTTGTGTCTGACAAGAAGCAAGTAAACTTTAATGCTGCTTTATCAAATCTACTGCTGTAAGACTAGCAAAATACCACTCAAGGGAAGTAAAGGTATTGCGGATAATCTGGATGCATTATTTTTGACAGCATTGAAGGTATGTTTAACTGACTATGTTTGTTAAAAGGCATCCACCACAATGTTACTTTGCTGGCTGGTTGGCTGTCTAACACTATTCTAGTGCTTTTGGAGTAAGGAAATAGTATCTTTTGGATCTGCATTTTTAGCTTGAAGTGACATGCATGTGTCATTTGATCCATTAACACCTTGGATATCAATGCATAGCTTATGGATTGGATATTTTCTAATGATGCCACTTTGAGCTGAGTGGCTAAAATTTGATTTGGTATCAGGAAGGCCACTGATGCTTGCAGCTGCTTTCCTTTAAGTGGTTTTTGATTAAACTGAAACGAGCATCGTTACATTGCTCTTATGACACATTAAAATAATTTTGTGAACAGCCATGGATGAAAATATACTAATGGATTTATCCAAGCACATCTGCAAGAAGGAAGCAAATTAAAGCACACTTGTAAATTTCTGGAAATATAGTAGTTAATGATTTACCTGTTGCATAGGTTGACACTGATTATAATAAAAATGGCCATTTTGTAATTATAGAACTCTGAAATTAGAAGGGAACTATGAATTAGTCAACCTCCTTGTCACGCTGGGAATATGCATGTGCTATTCTTCAAAACTGTGTTCTTCTGAATGGCCCTTATTTAACAATGCTTACCAGAGAGACTTTTTCACATTCTTGAGAGCACCTGAAAGTCTGTTCTCAAACTAGGAAATCTCTAACACATCAGACATGCTCAGTGGGCTACCAGTTCCAGTTTATTACATGGTAAGGGTGGTGGTACTTCCGCTTCCCTCTTCAGCACTTAAAGGGAGATTCAGGAGGGGGGTTCCATGTAGAAGGTGTGATCTTGTAAAACCTCTCAGCATTTATCTCTTTACAGATCCAGTATAGAGCATGTTACTAATCCTTCCTAAGTTGTCCAGGAAGAAACCTGTTGCTTGCCCTCTCATGTCTTTTTAAGAAGAGGTCACCTTTGCCATGGTTTAACTGAAACCAGGACACTTGTTACACACCTAATAACTACACATGGTTTTGACTTGAACACAGTCTCATTTTACAGTGTCCAATTAAATATACAATTTTCTAAATTTATGTCTCTCTTTAAAATTTACATGTTTAGGTGAACTAGATCTCAACTATGTTGTTCCTATACTGCAAGACAAAATACCAGTCAGTGCAAGTTGGTATGCTTGTCCCATGGCTCTTTCTGAAAGCATTGATGGGCATACAGTTTGATATCTCCCTTCTTAATCTCTGATGAACTTTGGATGACTTCAAATATGAGGAGTAACAGTGGGATGTGACTTAATGATCTGTTGAAAAGTTCCTGCTAAATTACTTCCTTTCATCTGAAACAAAACTATTTCTGTGTTAAATTTCTGATAAGTTTATAAAATGTCATGCAGAATTTTATAGGCAGAAACCAATATGTGTGTAGCTTTTATTACCAAGTGAAAGAAAGTACAAGTGCAAAAGTCTTTGAGTGCTCTTTAAGTCTGCTTTGCTCCATTAGTCTGACTTAGTGGAGAGATGACACTGGCAAAGCTTTGATTAGTAATCAGGTGAATCATTAGGTTTCTGTCAACGCTTGAGTGTACATAGGCATAGCATGTAAAGTAGATGAGATTGCTGACAGGACCCATTAAGTTTTTTAAAAATCTGATCTATACATGGTTGCACCACTGACAGTGTTAGAACAGTAATTTCGGTAAATCTTTTCATTACAGTTACATTGTTAATTTGGAGAATTAAAGTGGAACAAAACTCAATTTGGTGCTTTCTGAGTATTAAGGAACCTGCTGGCTGTTAAAATAAGTCAGGGTTTGAGACTAGCAAGTAACCGTTATGGTTACATGAGTGTAACTAGTGGTGAGTACATCATCTGCCCAGGGAATTATAGGAAGCTGGTGTCTGAGGAATAGAAAAATTAAAAAATTTTGGATGGGGGTGTGAGAAGGAAAATAGTAAGCTATATCAAACATTTAACTGTCTATTCTGTTTAGGTTGATCCACAAAAATACAAGAGCATCTTCAATGGATTTTCAGTGACAATCAATGAAGATGGTGTTCGGGGCTTGGCTAAGGGATGGGCTCCAACCTTTATTGGCTATTCCATGCAAGGGCTTTGTAAATTTGGTTTCTATGAAGTTTTCAAAATCCTGTATGGCAACATGCTGGGAGAGGTAAGCCTTAAATGTTTAATGTAAAGCTACATGTCTGAAGCATGATAATATTAGTGATAAGGAGTAATCACAAAAGCGTGATTTATTAATAAAAATGTGTGTTTAAACCCCTTTCAGGAAAATGCCTATTTGTGGCGTACTTCGCTATATTTAGCTGCATCTGCCAGTGCGGAGTTTTTTGCTGACATTGCTCTGGCTCCAATGGAAGCTGCTAAAGTTCGTATTCAGACACAGCCTGGATATGCGAACACTCTACGGCAGGCTTTACCCAAAATGTTTGCAGAAGAGGGTATCTGGGCGTAAGCATCCCTTCATTTTAATTGACATTCTTGATTTTAGTACATTTTTCTTAGTGAGCAACTGCTGCTATAACTAATTCTGGCCTTGGCTTGTAGTAGTTTTTTGTCTTAATGTTTCAAGATAAGAACATACTTCAGGGAATCTGTGCTAAGTGGCTGTTAATTCCACATGCTCCTTAGATCCATCTTTGTGAGTATCTTTGTGCTGAGTTCTGCTGGATAACTTCAGTTTCTAGCAGTTCCAGTCAGAGATATTCAGCAACTTTCTGGTTGTACAGTCAAAGATGCTTGAGTCATTGGCATGTGAGAGTAATATAACTGCATGTTAGCTTTCTGTTCTGATAGAAATGGCTGTAGATGTACAGGTCATATCTCACTATCAGGACTTGGCTGGTATGCAGACATTAGCCTTACTGCCCTGCTAGTATCAGTACTATGTTACTACAGTGCATTGTAATCTGAAAAGTGACTAAGGAAATGGCTGTGCAGCCTGGGGATCAGGAAAATTTCAGTTTGTTTGAAGGTGCTACTCTGGAATTAATACAACTCAAATTTCTCTAGGTATTGGCAGCATTACAGGGTCAGTATATAGAAGTTGTGTAGCAGCAATAAATAAGCTAATTTATTTCATGTTAAAAATATACTTTAAATACTGAAGAAAATGAATCTGAGATTCTCTTCTCTGATTAAGTTTCTATAAAGGTGTTGCTCCACTATGGATGAGACAGATTCCATACACAATGATGAAATTTGCCTGCTTTGAACGTACTGTTGAAGCTCTCTACAAGTACGTTGTTCCCAAGCCACGAAGTGAATGTACGAAAGGAGAACAGCTGGTGGTCACGTTTGTTGCAGGCTATATTGGTAAGGAATCTTTAAGTCCTACACTTCATTAATGGATTACTGCAAATCTAGAGACATGTTGTTTTTCAGAGTATTAAGCAGATGCCACTAACATGGGAGGACTTACTTGCAACTTTAAAATGTGCAGGGGAAATAACTGTAATCAGTCTGTAATAGGACACTACTCTCAACCGCTCCTCTATGTTACCAATATTGATGGCCAGATTTTAAAACTGTAGCTGATTTAAGTGAAAACTTGCATCTTTTTCAGTCTTGGGAATCTTTGGATGCAAGAGAGATTTTTCAGTATCCAAAGACTCAGAAGTATTTTCTGGTTGTTTTCTTCTGTTCAGAAATTTCAGCTGGTTATACTTAGTGTAAACAGTAGTGGTACAGCTAAAACACCACAGAACTAATGTCAAATTATTCTTCCAGCTGGTGTATTCTGTGCAATTGTTTCTCATCCTGCTGACTCTGTGGTGTCTGTGTTGAACAAAGAAAAGGGCAGCTCAGCTTCGCAGGTTCTTATGAGGCTTGGATTCAAAGGTACATCCTTACTTTCATGTATTTTGGATCAAGTGTTTCTGGTGTTTTGGGGAGGATTTCTTTTTTTCATGCCATTTTATGCTGCTCATGGTTTATGGTTTGCTCTCCAGGTGTATGGAAAGGTCTGTTTGCTCGTATCATTATGATTGGTACCCTGACTGCACTACAGTGGTTCATCTACGATTCTGTCAAGGTTTATTTCAGACTTCCTCGCCCCCCTCCACCTGAAATGCCAGAATCTCTGAAGAAGAAGCTTGGTCTAACTGAATAGATAACTCATGGACTGACTGCTGACTGTCCCAGTGATGAGTTTCATGAAACTTTTATATATTTGACTATGTAGAAAACAAACTCTATACAATGTCATTACTGGTTGTGCCCTCATCTCACATGAGGGTTTAAATTCTACCACTGTCATTGCCTGAAATAAATGAGAAACAGAGTGCTTAGTGTCTGTTTACTACTGCATATGTAAGCTTCATTTCATAGTAGCAAATACCTCAAATATTCTCCTGACTTCCCCTTCTCCCTGCCAAAAAAAAATTTTAAAAATTACCCTACTCCACACTTTAGAAACTAAAGAAATTATACTCTTCCACTTAATAAACAAAATTTCCAGAGAAGTGCCAAGAGCCTGTTCTTATACTTTGATGCCACTGATCATTTGCCTGTAATAAGCTGTTACTGTGGAACAGCTGAACTCCGGAATGGCTGAGATGAGACTGTAGTCTGATGGGGCATCCTAGTCATGATACCAGTGTTCCCCACAGAGATAAAAGGAACCTTATGCATACCAGAGCTGTTTATGCCTTGGGATGATCATCCCAACTTAATTTTTGCTCACTTGACTAATTTCTGCTTCTGTTGGCTTTGAACCACACCAAAGAACTTGGCCCTTCTGATTATCCTGTGGAATTAAACAGTAGTTGCTACCTCTTCACTAGAGAAAAGCTGATGTTAATAAAGATTTTTCAAATATATTTGACTATTAGTGGCATACTTCAGCTTTACAATAAAATAAAAATGGCTTTTCTTTTATTCTAGAATTAGAAAAACTTACCATGTTTTCCCTACATTTGCTACAGCTGTAGTTTTTTATTTCAGGTTTTTTTTCCCTGAATATAGTTTATTACTAAATTATGGTTGAACCATGTATTTCTGCAGCGCAAGGAGCCATACCAAGTTTTTTGGACCTTGATGTGAAGAAATACATGCTCCTTGGCACACAAGAGGAGACAATTAAGGCAATATTAAGGTATCTAGTTTTGAATTTTTTTCTCAAGACTTTCAGTGAAGGATGATT
This sequence comes from Cettia cetti, assembly GCA_013401135.1. Classification (NCBI taxonomy): domain Eukaryota; kingdom Metazoa; phylum Chordata; class Aves; order Passeriformes; family Sylviidae; genus Cettia; species Cettia cetti. Next base: position 10,468 of record VZUI01027285.1, read on the forward strand.
GTGCTGCCTTCTGCATTTCACCTGTTCAATAACCCACAGTTGGTAATCACTACACCCTATGCAGTACTACTTCGTTCTCAAAGCAGAGCTGGAGCTGACATGTTTTTTTTGCAGTAGTGTGGATAGGCTGCCTTACAGCATGTGAGCTGTGATACTTAACTTAGGCTTGGCACTCACTTCTGTTGCACTGCTTCTTCCTCTTGGCTCCTTTGGAGCCAGAACAAATCAGGCAGGTGCCATTGGAACAGCGTAACTGTACTGAGTGCTGCATCTTGCTGGAGTCTGATTGTGCCTCAGTATTGTAGCACTGAGTTTATCACCCCCTAGGAAAACCCTCTAACTTCCAAGATTTTGAATGATTATGCTAAACAAGAAAGCTGGGCCTTACTTTGAATTGTTGCCTTTCAGAATGCAGAGTAAAAGCTGAAACCACACCATTTCCCTGTCACTGTGACAGTAATAAAGGCACTCTTGGAGTGGCTGGTACCTGCCTGCATTATGCAGCAAAGTCAAGTACCCTAAGTCTAAATAAAATACTTGTACAAGTACTTAGTTGTTAAATTAAAATTATTTAATGCTGAAAGTATGTAAAACTTGTTTCCCCATTGTGAATGGCAAGCTCTGAAATTATTTAATGAGTCATTAAATGCTTGTTTGTAAGAGCTTCCTTGGAGAAAAGCCTTTACTAGTAAGACTTGATCTTGTTATCAAGACTTGATGTTAAATGCCCTATTGAAGTTGTGTGTATGGTGCAGCTTGCCAGGCAAAACTATCACTTTTGTGTACTGCATATCAGTTTCTTTAGAGGCATGTTTTAACTCAGTAGGTTTTTCTTTGCTAAAAGTTCCTTCTAATCCTGGAGAAAGTGAAGTACTACTGTCAAATTATAAGGCTGGCAGAGGAGTGAGACAAGCTTGGCTCCTCTAGCAAGGTAGTCTGTCTAGTGCTGAGCTAAATTTCTCAAGACTTAGTCTATATGTGGAACAAAATTGCACAATTTTTCTCTAGGATTGAGTCAGTGTTGCACAGTTGTTACAGTTACGTACAAGAGAATCTTAAGTCCATTTGCTCATTGCTCACTGGTAGATCTGAAACTATCTTTTAATGATGCTCAGATAATTTTATCAAAGTAGATCTGAGATAAGACTACAAGGAGCAGCCAGTAATTCCCCTTCTGTAACTGAGAAATGGAAAATACACTTAGTGCTCCTTGCAGTGTTGTGTTTCAGTGGAAAACCCAAGATGGGGAGAGAATTGCCTTGCAGCTGCCAGCTTCATTGACGTTCAGCCATAGGATTGTTAAGATGCTTACTAGGAAAGGGTGTTGTTTAAAGGGTCGCCTGCTGGTATTTTAAATAAGCTTCAGTGGGGAAAATGTAGTATTAAAATGCATTTAAAAGGTCAACTTTGTTATTGATAACTGCTTTGTGCATAATGCCTGGTACATTTTCTAAAGGTTGAAGATGGAGCAGTGGTGTTTTTGAGGGATTTACACTTCCATTACAAGGAAAGTCCTGTATCAAAAAGGGGTACCCCATTTTGAACTTGAGTAACTCCAGACCCATCACTAAACCCCAACGTGCTCTGTAAAACATGGATTATGTATATGCTGCTTATGTATATTTTATGAAGGAGAAAACATACTTGCTGGTTTTGGAGCTGAGATGAGCTTTCTGGTGTAAAGCATACCATATATATAAATTTGGAGTAACAGCTGCATTTGCACACAGTGTTTGTACCAGGTTGTACTACAGATGAAATGTTCTGACATCGATACTCGTGGAAATGTCTGTTGCATATCATTTTAAAATGGGCTGTAATAATACAAATAGTTGTAACTCATTTACATTTCTACATAGAAATTATGCAGTTCACAGTGAAAACAATAAACATTCTGCTTTTTTATAGCAAATATGAGTACCTTGGGTAGAGCTTAATAGCTGCATGGCCTTTTTACAGAATACAAATTTTGTTAACTCAGTGCTGGAGAGAAAGGTACTGCTAGCAGGAAATTCTTGGCTGAGCAGATGTTCTGGTGTCCAAAAGTAGATTTTATTGTTTTGGGATTACTTTGCTCATGTAATTTTTCATAATTGATCACTTAATGCTGGCTTTTGGGTTGTTTTTTTCCTTTCAAGTTGCTGACAAGTATATGAATTGTACCTGAAAGCTAAAAAGCAAAAATGGTCTGAATGTCACTACAGGTTGGGCTCAATGGGATGAACGGTTTTAAGTAGATAGCTGTAATTTTCATTACCTGAATCTGTCCATCATTTGATAAAATTGCAGAGTATCACTGCATGACACTAGAAATGAACTAAGGGGTTGTAGTTTCACTGAGCCAATACTCTCCCCACCACTGACAGTACTAAAACAAGGAGGCAAGGTTATCAGTCTTCTTTAAATTTTCAAAAAATACCTCACTCTCTGCTCACCTTTTCCACTGTAGAAAGAGCTCTCTGCTTAGAGCTGTCTAATTACAAAGCTACTATAAAACTTCCATTTTTTAGTACAGTGGAGATGTGTGCCTGAAGGGCAAACAGAGATTTGTAATATCTGTGTGGATTAAGGGAGAATTTCTGATTGCTTGCCTTCCTGCTGAGATCAGTACAGTGGTGTGACAACTTTAGATACAGATTATTCTAAAATACTTTTCCCAAGTGAACTTTACCTTTGTGACTTAGTTTTTTTGTCTAGCTTGCAGCAAGAAAAGTTTCTGAAAGGGTTGTAATGCTTTAGACCTGCACTTCCTGGGAAGGAAGGGTATGAAGTCTGCATTAATCTAAAGAGAAAGGGAAATTAATGGTCCTGTAACATTTTTTGCATGGTTAATTTCCCTTGGGATGGGAATGCACAGGACTTTAGCTTTTTGTACATTTAGCTTTTCACTAGGAGATGTGTTCTAGAATTTGGAGGTTGAAAGTGAAATCCAGAGTTGTTTATCCTGGCTTATTTTTCTGGTTGCTTTCCAAGGAGAGAGTTGACTCTTTTCATGCAGACAGACTTGTGCTGTGTCAAGGCTGCTCAGATTAACTGTGCAGCTGGAATGTATTTTCCACATCTCTTGTGTAGATGTTGCTCTATCAGTTCTCCAGTTCTGCCTCTCCAGATTCTTACTGGCTACTGACCACAAATGATGCATTCATAAAATTGAAAGCAATGTGAATAAAATTACTGTAGACTGTAATGCCTTTAAGCCACAATATATTATGTAACCCTCAAACTCTTAAAGTGTATGTGCATGTGTACATACATTGTTTCAGGTATGATATACAATGCATACTTTGCCAGGGCTGCTGTTTAATTTTGTTGCCTCCTTCAAATGCCATTTGGTTATTTTCAGGAGTTCACTTAGGAACTCCGTGGAAGAGCAAAGGGACAGGGGTCAGTAGAGTATCTGTGGATACTTCCAGGATAACTTGTTTTTTGACAGGTTTATTCTTGCCATCTGTCAGGTGGATTTGAAAGTGGTAGAAGAAAGGGAGAGATAGGAATGGACCTATACCAAAAAGAAGAAAACTTTAAACAAAGTATTGGAGGTTGACTGTGAGCAAATGAGGCAAAGAAGGTACAGAAGACCAGTAACATGAAGCAGACCAAAAGACATGGAATGCTGAATGAGGATGAAAATAGTGAGGGAGAAGAATGCTTGTATCTTCCATACAATCAAGAGTCTTAGCACTTGCAAGATGCTCAGGTATGGCCAACTGAAAAGTTATAAAGGCCTTACTATATACTCACATTTCTTGATATAATTTCATTTACAGGGATTTTCTGAGTTGCTATATTGCTTCTAATTGATATTTATAATATTTATATTAATATAAAAATTAATGTTATTAATATTTAATGCACTTCTCTCTCCCACCTTCCTCTAAAACTGACTATCCCACTATTTTGTTACTGCCTACTTAATTTTCAAATGGCTCAAATCTGTTGTTTTTCAGCACCTATATAGCCCAAGTAGTTCACAGCAGTAGCCTTTTGGGATGTAAGTACCTTTTCTTTGCTAATTCTGCTGCTCACCAGTATTTCAAAGACTAAGAAATAATGCATGACTAACACTGTTAGGATTCCTGAGCAGACACCATGACACTAGGATGAAGCCATCAGCAGCATTAGTAGGTCTTTCAGAGCATTGTCACTATAGAGCATTCTGTGTTTTAAAGACAGAACAGTGCTGCATTACTGCATAGTAATTTTGATTTACAATTATAAAGCCTCGCAAAGCCTTACACAAATTATTCCACCTAAATGTGTGACAAACATTTTGGAAGTCATCAGCAATATTTTGAGCATTTCTTGCTTTGCTGCATTTACCTTGTTAAATATTATTTTAAAAAGAAACTAGTTTACAAAAATCATAGAGTGAATAAACAAAGTGCTACTGCTGTTTGACTACCTCTTGTTTAGCTGGAAACCACAATTCTATTCCTTCCTTTGCAGCAGGAAAGTGAAATTGGAGAGCTGTCATTTCTTGGGTCCTGCTTTCTTCATGAAAGCAAACTAAAGCTCAGATTGTAATTTTATGCTCTAACACTGCTTTATTGTACAAAACACACAATTTATTAAATATAGCATCTGACATTCTTCATAAAGACAAATACATGCAGAGAGATATGTTTTTTGTTCCCATTATTATTTCTCCCATGAAATAAGTATGACTTTTCCCTGTCCTGTTCAAAGGAATAAAACAAATTTCAGGTTTAGGTGTGCTTCTAAATGAAGCCTTTAAATATGGTCTGCCTTCTCAGTATTACACATGATGGGACTCCTTAAACGCTATTCTTTAGAGTGTGTCCTTTTGGTGATCAATTAATGTCTGAAATCTTGGTTATTTCATCTTTCACATCCTTGATCTTGGTTTGAAATCTTGTTAGATTGGCCAATTTCTCGTTCAGTAAAGCGATTTCCTTCTCCCATTGTAACACCTCCTCCACTAACCTTCCTATTCTCAGTGTTAGGTCATCTATTAAGGGCTCAAAGATGGCAAACTCCTTTTTAACTTTGTATATCTTAGGTTTTAAATCATTTGCAAATGTAACTGTCTTCAGAACTTTTGCTCTGTCACCTTCAAGATTCAGAAGTCTCTTGGAATGCTTGTTAAAATCACTCCTTAACTCAGACAGTGCTGTCTTAATTTGCTCAATTTTTCTTGCGTTACTGGATGCCAGGCTTTGTATTTTTGTACTTCTGTCAATGCTACTGGTAAGGAGGTCACCTATATTTCTTACTGTTGCCTTTTCACCTTTTTCTACTTTATTTTCTAGTGTTTGCAAAGAATCTGTCAGTGCAGTCATTTCTGAGACCAGGCCTGAAATGCGCCTTATGTCAGTTTTTACTGTCACAATTGCCAGTGTTACATTTTTTGCAACAGAAGCTACATTCTGTTCAGCACTTGAAACTGCATGAAAAAGGCTTGTTAAATTCTTCTCCAGTTCTTCTTGTTTTTTAATTACACTGCTAGACCATGTTTTCATTGTATAAATATCTTCCTGCAGATATTTAATGTGAGAAATTATTTGAAGATCTTCCAGCTGTTTCATTAAGTTCCAAGTCTTTTCACACTAGAGGGATACAAAAATATTTCTAGCTTAACAACATACAACAAAACATTAAAATTCAAGCTATACTTTAATGAAATATCTTACTATTCTGACATTTGAGTGCAAATCCTGTCTCGAGGAAATCAACTTCTGTTACAACACAGCCAAATCTTTTTTCTTGTCAGTACACATAACAAATGTTAGTACTTCTTCTATTACAACAAAAAATTACAGGAAGGTGCTATATGACTTTCCAAGGTGACCTTTGAAAACACAAGTCATCAAATGGAATCTTCCATATATAAGAGTTTTTAAGTCTCCATAAAAGCTATTTTAGTGAAAGAAAACTCATGCTACTGCTGGATTTTTGTCTTGATTTACTAGTTCACTCTTTTATTTTCTTATGATTGGTGCTTGGTTTTCAAATTTGAGAGGAAGAAAGGAAATTACGTGAGTGATACTATCCTGTTCAATCCCCAATAAGTCAAGGTGGAACTTGGAGAGAAAAAAAACACCGAACAGGCAAACTGAAAGACATTCTAAGAGGGTAGAATGAATTTCATATTAATCCTTTTCTAGACACTAATAGTAAAAATATAATCACAGAAACAAATATTTTTAACTCTTCACTAGAGCTGGTCGTTCCTCAATAACTCAGAACCTTTTGCTTAAAAGCAAAAGACCAAAATTTAGGTTGTGGAAAGTTGTGCTTTTTTTCCTACTTAATGCCCTCCAAGGATGAGGATTTCATATTGAATCTCTTATACATTCAGCTTTCAGTAGGGTTGAGGTTTATGAAAGACCTCGGATTAGGGGGTCATACCACTGTGGCACTGTCACAACCCTGCCTCAAAAAGATACAAAGCAGAAATACTAGAACTGGAAGACACTTGTGAAAAGTACTTAAAAAACATTCATTTATGTAATAGTTTTTTTCCTAATAGGACATGGAACACTAAAGTATTTACTCTGTACCCTTTCTGGAGGAGCAGTTTATTTTGAATTAGTTTATGCACCAGGATGAGGAAATTAACTACAATATATTTTTATTTTGACTATGACTGTAAACAGAAATTTATACATAAGCAATAATTATATGAAACCAACACAGTTTTATAACATTGAGAACTATTGGTTTCATAGTCTCTTGAATGGGCAGTGTTACCTTATTAGTGAAGATTTCAGTGGAGTTCTCGAGAAATCAATGTACAAACCCAGAATAATTTGAATTAAGTCTGATTAAGTGATGAACGTTGTGGGATACTGTTTCTATTAAGCAATCTCTTTTCCTGAGATATACAAGATTATCAAGACAATAAGTCTGCAGACAATCTGTGTTCTCCCTGATATCCAAATTTCAATGAACAGCTATCAGGCCTATTAGGTAGTACCACATCATGTGTAAGTAGTTCCATGGATAAACTGGATAGTCCCTGCTCCCAAGGACATAACTCCACTGATATTATTAATTACTTTTGCAGCACTTGGTTCAGCAAACTTTAGGAAGCAATGTCAGTGACACTGTTAAAATTGTTTTTTTTCTTTTTAAATGCAAAGCTATACAAGACGTATAGTGTATGCCTAACGAACATACTACAGAAGAAAAGGTTAAAATTTATTTCTAAAGCATCAAACCACCCCCCCCAAAAAAATAAAACCAAACCAGCTGCTATGTAAATACCAGCTGCTTATAGATCCAGAACAAGACAAGGTTCTCAATAAGGGGATACTTTACTTTTTCTCTAAGGGTGTTGCACCTAAACTTCAGCTGCTAAAAATGTACTCAGTGCTTTCCTGCAGCACAAAACCATTATGGTGTAGAATACATTAAAAGCAAGGTATAGCTATTTCTGCTGGGAAGTAAGTGATTAATTATTCAAGGTGTTACAAGTCTATGGAAAATAATACACAAAGTACCAACAAAAGAAACTAAGTAGTCAAACTAAATACAAACTCAAAATATGAACTGTTTTCCCCTTAAATCTAAATACTTTCCTTCAAATTATTTTTAATAAAAAAGACCTTTTAATAAATAAGATGAAAATAATCCTTAATTTAAGAAAATATTCCTTTCCTTCTTTAACAAAGTATTACGGTTTTGCTCTCCAGCCCCTTTCTCAACCTTTCAGGCTGTTCCAATGTCTCTTTAGATCAATGACAATACCTCAGCTATCGTTAACATACGTTTAAATCACATTATTTATAAAAAAGTGCTTTTTCATCAATGAAAAACCCAAGTCCAAATTCACTTATCCCCATTCTGATAATTTTCTAAGTTGAAGCTTTCTGAAGTTGCTTCTTTTGCTTTTGAAGATACTGTTAAGTCAGGCCCTGTTTCTAGAACAGCTATTTCATGCTGCACTTCAAACAAGCTTCCATTGGACTGTAGGCCTTCAATAGCCTTCTGTATTGTCACTGTATCAGAAACAGTTTTCAACATATCATTTTCCACAGTGTACAGCTGTGTCTTCAAATCCTCTATTTTCTTCTCCATACCAAGCAAGTCACTTGACAACCTAAGAATAGAGTGAATAGCATTTTCAATTGTGGGCAAATGAGTCTTGCACTCCTCAGTTTTAGATTCGTAGTTTGCAAGTTTCTGATTCAGATCTGTGTCCTTGGCTACCAGACTATTCTGTTCTTCTTCTAGCTTTTCAACTGATTTTGCATCCAAGTTCAACTGTTCTTCAACTCTGGAGAATTCATCATCTTCTTGCTTTTTTAGTGTTCTGATATTTCTGGCTGTACTGTCTTCCAAATCTCTTACTCTTTCTGAAAGGGATTTAATTCCCTGGTCAACTTCATTGATTTTGGAAGTAACTTCTGTGTGTATGAACTTTGCTTCAGATTTTAAACTGCTAGCATTTCTGTTCATTTCATCCAGGCTCCTTCTCCAAGAATTTGTAACATTTTGGAACTTCTCATTAATGCTCTGCATCTCTAGAGAGAGAGTCTGTTCATTGTTCTGAATATCATTTATGATGTCATGAAGAGAAGATATTTCCTGCCCAAATTCAGTCATCAGAGAAATGGATGAGGCAGCTTCTCGCAGGATACTTTCAGAAGACTCAAGCTGTATTTGCAACACAAAACAATGTCTGTGTCTACTTAACAGAACAGAAAATAATTTCCATTTATTAAGAGGGAATAAGTCCTTTAAAAGCCACTGTACTTGTTACAAAGCTCCTCCATGGTGCATTTCCATGTTTCATCTTTATAAAATATTGTTGTAATCAACATGTAATCAATCTAGCATGAAAAAGTCATGGAAAAAAGGTATATCTGTTGTTGAACTTCTATAGCATAAATGCAATTTTCCATGCTTGTTTTTTCTGTGTCCAACAGGCAGTAAAACCCATGCAATATTTTGCAATTGGAAGCATAGTATATAAACATCCAAGTTACATTATGTATAAATGACATTATTCTGAGATCAGTGCTGAAACAAAATCACTGGCATGAGCCAGTGCTACCATCATTACCTGTAAGGTATCAGGGATAATTCAGCAGCCAGCACAGCTTTTTCACTTGATAATGGCACACATGGTAGTATTTTTTTCATTACTAATGTATTTTCTTATCTATCACTTTATTATGCCTTCATACTATTAGAAGAGGTCTGCTACATCAAAATGCCGGTAAATTTTCTTCAAATCAATGTACGTTAGAATCGCACATGAAAGAGGACTGGTAGAATGAAATGTGCATATATGTAAGTTCTTAAAAATAGTTTAGTTTCTAAAAAATAATACTGAGATACAACCACTATATTCACATACTGGAACAATGTCAATACCTGCTTTGTCACATGAAATAGTCTCTAAAGGCCTATCCACAGGCAAGTAAAACACATTATGAAAACCTATTTTAAACAGTCAGTTAAATTAACAAAATAACAATGAAGTAAACAATGACAAATGTTCACCAAAGATTATCCAATTAAGATATTAATTATTACCTTTTCAGAAATAAAGTTTACTTTATTTCCCACATCCAGGATTTTTTCAGCTTCTTGATGTAAAAATTTGTATTTTCTTTCCAGATCAGCAAATTGACCTGACTGCTGAAATAGAAACCTGCAAATTTCAAGTAAATAAACAGAAAGTGTAACTTCTTAATTAGCATATATTAAGTATTCCAGGATCTGATTCATGGCAAATTGTTACTGGAGGGATTTGTGTTCACAGAATTTGCTAGATCAATACATGACAGAAAAAAAATTAGTTAAACTGATCTGTCTTGATAATGGAGTTATCTTCCAAAAGAGGTATGACAACAAGGTAGCATCCATAGATGTCTTTGCTTTTACACTGCATGCTAAGCACTGATGCTGCTAAGATATTTTAAAAGACCTTTAACAAAAGTATTTGACCTTTACTTCAAGACTTCACCTGATGAACAGCTAAACAAATTATTTACAGAAAAGTCCATTTCACTTCTCTCCAATTATTTATTGCCTGCCAAACGAGCACTGTCAGACTAAGTTGCCCTCCAGGCACATGTAGACTCCAAAGCAGGTATTTAGAATTCATGAGCGAGGCACCTTCAACATGATGTAACAGACGAATTTTCTATAGTAACTCACTGCAGGCCAATGCTTCCATGCTTGTGAATACTGCTACTCTTTCCTTGATCTTTCTGACTTTACTAAGTTTCTACAGACAGTTAGCCCAAGCTCTCTGTTAACATGTAAATCATACAGCCCACAATACAAAAGAAAATACTAAAATCCTCTTTAGAGAGTTACCTACCAGCTCACCACCAAGCAAACAGCAAGGGAAACGACACTCAAACTTGTCCTTGAGTCCATCCAAAAGGAACTGTGATTATTCCTGGTCCTAGGACTTGCCAGCTTCCCATAATTACTATGCTTCTCAGCCTTCTGTGAACCTTCGCTGGTCCTGGATGAAGAAATACCTTTTTTCCTTGGCTTAACTTCAGACATTTTGTGGTTTTAAAAACAGAAGCAAAGGAGAAAGCTAGAAAAAAAAAAAACCAGAAAGGACTAGTTTTTACATCTTTTTACTATTAAACAGCATCAAAAATAAACTGTACACAAATCACCCCCTAAAATATTTATTTTGGTGTTCACTATGCTCCCTAGTTGTGTGAACTTTTGTAAAATATCATAGTACTTTCATTTTCTTTCTACATTAGAGAGCACTGCTTTCATATTTTCTCCAACTGATCTGACTTTCCAAGATTAAGCTAATTTCACCTTTCCAGAAATATTTTGTCTGTTGTAGGACAAGCAATTTTAAATATGTATTTAAAATTGCAAGGATTAAAAGTATATATTGTTTTGTAGCTGATGACTGTCACAAGTTCATCAGCAATTTCACTGAATTTGTGTTTTACCTGTAGATTTAAAAGAGAATTACCTACACCACACTAAAAGGGGAAAGTTAATTTTTCAATTTTAAAAATAAAATTGCAAATCAAGCTTTAATTTAGAAATAGTTCTGTTGCAATGATTTCATGTCATCTGTAAAACCACTAACATCAGTTAACAAAAATCATGATAGAAAAATTCAGAAGATTCATGAAATCATGCCTCTAGAAAAAAAATCAAAACCTATAACTTCCTCTTGATAAAATTAAGGTCATAATAGATTAAACCAATATGAATCTCTAGCTCATATTTTAACCAACCAAGTGAAATGAAGTACAGGGTGTAGTTTTTAAACCTAAAATCTTCCACCATCCTGCTCAAAATAGACTTCTTTGGCGGAGTTGCTTTAGGCTAATTTAAGATCAAACTGTTGTGCTGTTTTTTTGCATCACTTAGCAGCATTGCTGTTTAGTCACATATCAAAATGCAAATATTTAGAGATACTTACGTAGCCACATACAGGGGTAAAAGGCATTGTTTAAAATCTTATTTTTCATGCAGGTAGCTTAGAGCTGTTTGAGCCACAGTACTAGGAAGCATGCTTGGAGATCGAAGTATGGAGGAAAAAAAGTTTTTCATTTCCAAAAGGAAAAAAAAAAAGCCACCAAAACAGAAAAACTATATTTTGAAGCTTTTAAAGCATCTTTGGGTTCGAGAGCACATATTATGAAGTTAAAGTGGAGAAAAAAAACCCCAGGTTTGAATAATAGTTAGGAAAAGAGTTTAACAGAGAAAAGCTCTGCTTTAAAAGGACGGCCTCAGCGCGCTGGCCGGTGCGGTACAGAGGGATCACCCGCAGCTCCCAGAGACCCTTCCGGACCGCCGGCCGCGCTGGGTCCACGGCCCCAAAGTGACCCACATCCCTTCTGCTCCCCCCAAAGTGACCGGCTGCCCCATCCACTCCCCCCAAAGTGATCCACATCCCCTCCGCTCCCCCCAGAGTGACCGACTGCCTCCTCCACTCCCCCCAAAGTGACCCATATCCCCTCGGCTCCCCCCAAAGTGATCGACTACCCCCTCCGCTCCCCTGGCTCCCAGCAAACCCGAGCTCACGGGCCAGCCCTGCAGGTAGCCCCCAGCCCTAGCAGTCCCGGCCTCCCATCTCCCCCTCGCTGCGGCAGCTGCCCCGTACCAGCCACGCTCCTCCGGCCTCAGCTGCGGGGGGCGGAGGCGGGCAGGGCCGCCCAGCCCCGCAGGCACTACGTCTACAGGCCTTGGGGCCCGTCCCTTGGCCGCCGCTGGCGCATCGCCGTTCGGTGCGCCACGTCCGGGGTCCGCCCGCCGCGGGCGGGCAGGCGGGCAGCGATCCCGGCCCACACAGCCGGGGCTCGGCGGCTCCGCGCCGGCGCGGGAGGCAGCGCGGGGCTTTGTTCGGCGGCGGCGAGC
>VZUI01027298.1:0-73652 GCA_013401135.1 Cettia cetti
ATTTTATTTTATTTTATTTTATTTTATTTTATTTTATTTTATTTTATTTTATTTTATTTTATTTTATTTTATTCCCAAGCTCTGCTACACTATTTAATGGTTTGGTGTCTACAGTGTGAGTATATATTCTTAAAACATCAGCTGTCTTCATAACACTAGAATGTCAAAATAATGGTGTGTTTTACTGTTGATATCTGAATAAGATTCTATGGGGTCCTTTGTGAAAATGCCCTGGAGAAAGGATGTTTAAAGAATAGATTGGAAAAAATATAGAAACTTACAAGGTATTTGGCAGGGGAGCATGTAAAGATCACAATTCTTTGCAAAACAATTGTGCATGAGAGTGGGAGAAAGTAGTACTGAAGTGCTGAAGCCAATTTTTGAAATATAAGATAGTTTAAATATATATGGAATCAGACACTCTGCTACTGAACAAAACTGACACTGAAGGAATATTCAATGTTATGTTACAGCCTCTGAAAACATAGCAAATGTCAGAAATTCCTCTTTTAAAGAGCCCTCACTCTTGTTCAGTAACTTCAACTGTCAGAGAGTGGAGCTGTATCAAAAAGGGTTTCACAGAATCAAAAGGTTTGTTTCTTAGCAACTCTGTCAACAAATTTAAATTGCTGCATATCATGGCTGTTCCATAATCATTTGCATGCAAGATTTGTAAACACAGGTTTTTATTATGCATCCTGTTGTCGTGGCTGGTAGGGAGGCAAAAGGGGACAAATTCTCCAAAGCAGGGACAATGCTGGCACCAAATCAGAACATGCAAGACTAAGTAAAAGGTTCTGTGTATCTTGCTTGACCAGAATCTTTTCCAGTTCACTTTGCTCATGAAGTACAAATTGCAGAGGCAGCAAACCAGGTCATAGAAGTGGTATTGCAATAGTCAAAATGTCAAAAGACTAAATATTCCTATTGTGATAAAAGGCACTGAGGATGATGTTTTGGACCTTGTTTACACAGTAATCCTGAGGCCGAGCACCACTGTAAACAGACATGTGTACCACCTAGCTTTAAATAAATTTGTTTAATGCTTTGTTATACCAATAATGTTATAGCTCAGGTGATATGTGACTTGATGGCTGGGCATTCACCTGGGATCAGCTTGGAGAAAGGCTTTTGCAGCCTGAACTCCAGGCTGGGCCAGTGCAACTGCTGTTCTAAGGGCTTCAAATCTTTTCAGATACAAGTCAATGAACTCCAGTCATGTCTACCTCTGGAATGCAAGGCTGACATACCTTTGACTCTGTTTCTTTTCTGCTAATGTCACTAAAGGCTGTGGTTAGGAAGTGATTAATATAGTCCATTTTAATTTTACGCTATTTCAATTTTATTTATTATTTGCTGAGTGCCTATAATGTGCATGCTACTAGAGAACACACTTTATTTAATATAATGCATTTTAGATCCACTTTATATAACAGGCTAAACATGTATAATATATGTAAGCCTGTAAGTTTATATATGCTCAGTATGATGTAAAAGAAAAAGAGTACTCACACTCTATATGTTCTCAAATTTAATGAATTCATCTTATCCCACACATCTAATGGCTCATATACAAAATCTCAGCTCATTTCACATAATACCTGTTATAGGCATAGTGTTATTTATTTGTATTATAGTAATCCCAGAGGCTTCAGCTCAAAAAATAAAAACAACAAAAAAAACAACAAACCCAACAAAAAACACACTATAAAAAATTGGATCAAGAGACAACGCTAAAGAATTTGCAGTTTACAAAAATAACAGGTAGAGAACATAGGCGCAAACTGGCAGGATGACATACCTAAGTTTGTTGTCCAGGCATGTGATGGAGACCAGAGAGGGTGTTAATTCCTTATATCTAACCAGTGGGCCAGGAAGCCCAGCTTACAGTCACTTGGAGTAGCCTCTCTCCCTAATCCACATACATAGCTGTGTCCTGAGCTGAGCCTCCATTTTACTGGAGATCCTGAAATTCTACTTGCTGCACTTTTGTATGTCCATAATATCTATTACATGGTAGGAATGCTGGATGGTGGGCTAGGACATGCCTACCTGCCAAATGCTTGGGAGTGAGATACGTGTTTTGGGCACTTCTCAGCAGTATTTACAGCTACTGGATGTAGGAGTAAAGAGTGTGAGGACCCAAAGGTTTCCAGGACAATCTATGAAACTTTGTCCAGACCATATATTAGATCATGTTTTCTCTATATTTAGTTCTGTCTGTGATAGAGCTTTACTCCTTTCTTCATCTCCCTTACCCCTAGTTAGGATCCCTGCACTCACTGCCTGTGAAATGGATAACTCATGATAGCATTGGAATAGGCCAAATCCCAAAGCTAAACAAAACCCAGACCTGTTTCTTGAAACAAGCCATAGAGGAAAGTCTGAAATTCTCAAGAAGCCTCAAATTCAGATATACATCAATCTGCAAATTTATATTCTCTGTGGATGTCACAACTAAGTATCAACAGATGTGATAGTCCAGAAAGAGATGGTTGTGCCTGTTTATAGCCTGGCCCTAGTTGACTTCACCTGATAGGAAAATATTCCCCTGCACTTTTTTAAAGAATAAGACAAAGCCCAGTGCATGCTATAGATCAGGTGAGAGACCACAGGAAAATCTGAAAACAGAGCTGTACAACAGATGACAAAATCGATTTTTCTGGCTATTGAAGAATACAATGAAAGTCTTAGTTCTACTAGAATAAAAAAAAAGAAAAAAATTAATTCAAGTACACTAGTCAAAACAAAAAGATGGTCCTTCCAAGCAGTTGTTAGTTAGAGATGATGGGAGAAGGTTAATATTTAATAGAGTTGAGCAGTACCACAATTCAGTGCAGTTGTTTTTTAACACTAGTATCTAACTTTGGCTCAGGTCACAAATGAAAAGACTTTGGCTACATTCCTGTACAATTCCCAGGAGCACCTATACAGTTTGGAACAGCAAACAGTCCCTTCTCAGAATATGACTAAGTTAAGATTCCAGCCTTGCCAGGGACTGACTCACTGAGAACGGATAAAAGCTGTCAAAACTCAGCATCTGCCACGATCAGTCCAGAAATGACAAGAAAAGCTGGGCTTAAATGAAGGATGAATGCAGGGCTCTACCAGAAATTTTGTACAATACAGTCTTATTTTGGGTCCTTGCAGAAGGTGTTATAAGGGTTAAATACTCCGATTACTGCAGTTTTTTCAAACCCTAAATAAAGTTGACGGTTGAGTGCCCAGTCAAAGGCATGACAGCTGCTCAGAATGGAAGTGCATCAGTTGTAATGAATTTCATGCCACTTAGTGTCCTTGTGGTAATCTACTGAAAATAACTTAACTTTATTCTTTGTTTTATGGCTTAACAGCTCAGAAAACAGCACAGCAACTGTTATTTTTGATTGCTATCTAATTATTATGTGGGGAATTTGTTAAGATGTACTTCAGGGAATGGTTATGACATAATTCCCATGATAGCTGCATGACTGTAAATCAAGAAAGAAATAGATGTCAAAGTGAGAGGACAAACATGCCATGTGCTGTAGCTCTGAGTGTACATGCAAGGCAGTCTGTGCTGCTTCTCAGAAGCATCTCCAGAATTCCAGGAAGGAGTAGGTGTCGCATCAACATAGACAAATGTGTCTTGTTCCACCAGAGTAGCAATGTTGATCGATTTTCTGATGATGTTTATTGATTTTCTGATGATGCCTGTGAACCTCAATGTTACAACAGAGGAACACAAACAATTGCCCATCTTCTGGTATGATGAATAACAGAGCTTCATAATTTTGGGAGGACACTATAAAAGGCTCTTCTTGAGAAGGAACTAAACTCTAGCTATTAGAGGGCTGACATTAACAGATGCTTAAAAAGTCTTCCAAATAGCATTTGATAAATTACTTGTTTCTAGAATTAGTTATTCTCTTCAATACTACTGCTTTCTATATTAACAAATTCTGTCTTCTGCAGCATTCAAATTTTGATGCACCCTAACAGCCATAAAATGCTGGAATCTCTCAGAATGTTCACTGGCTTTGTTGTCTGTCTTCAAACTGGACCCAGCCAGGGTGTGGGAGTGTCAGATCCACAAAGCTTCAAGCTGCACTCCCATTCTCAGAAGGAATGTCTCCCATTGTATTTCCCCAAAACTGATCTTCACAGCACTGTTAGTTCATAATCTATGCCACTTCATTCTTTTCATAAATGTGTGGATTCATATGCAAGAAATGCTTATTATGATTATCCCATCAAATCTTGTGTTTGGCATACACAATAAGTTTCTTTTAAAATATTCCACCTTGCAATAGAAAAAAATCTCAGGGGAAAAGAAAAACAAAACCAATGTTAATTAAAAACTTCTAGCAATTAAAAAAATGCTCCCACCTGCCTCCAGAAATTGCTGCAGTGCTTAGTTTGGTCAGCATTAAAGATCTTTATATTCTATATATTATGTTTTTTCCACATGGGATTTTTATTCCTTGGTTAAAGTCAGAAGAACCTTTATTATCGGAGTTCTGCTTTCCATATAGATTCTTATTGGCTGAGATCATGGTAGATCAGACATTTTTAAAAACAGCATTAGCTCCATAGTTCTTTCACTGTAGCAGGTTCTTTACAGAATTCTTGATCCTCTTTTCTAAACCTTCTTAATTTTCCTAAAATCCCTTTTGAGATATATATACAGATTTTCAATAGCAATAAAGATGCTTTCAAGTAAGTGCAAGCAAAAGTGGTTTAATCTCTCCAACTGCTACTTGAGAAAGATCTCTTTATACAAACAACAACAACAGTTGCCCTTTTGGTGAACAGCAGCACTGAACATTGATTCCCTTTCTTTGATATCTCACCCTTCTTCCAGAGTTACAGCTTCAAAGGATTTTCCTGTCTATGATATGACCTGCAGTCTACATTTTAAAACACAATATATGCAGCAGTATCTGTAATACTTATTCCTGTTTGCATGAGTGCTTATAACTTGTAGTTCCACAGTTCTTTGGTTATCTTTGGAACAGCTGCTTCGGCACCCGGCGTGTGTCACGCGTGCTTGTGACAGCAAGTGCCTATGCAATCTGCTCACTGACTCTCCTCTAAGTTTCTTAAAAACTGCAAAGCACTAACTTCAGATGGGCAGTACCTCAAGTGCTTTCAGGAATTTGTTCCTTCTTTGCATCATCCTTCTTCTTAAAAAATTGTTTTGTGTGGCTGAAGAAACTTCTGCAGTCCCACTTCTAAGGAAAGCTTTGATCAACAGAAATAGGATGACTTCCCTTGTCACAGGCAGAACATAAGTCACCTATTCCTACCAGAAATGCAGTGTGCGTATGCCAGAATAAATTCAGAACTGTCTTTGCTTGTACCCTGTGAATCAAGACTTAGTTTGATGAACACAGTATTTTTCTGACCAGGACAAATATTTTCTTTAAGTTCAAACTGGGGTCCTGTTTACCCTTCATTCTGGCATGGGTTTCTGTGCCAGAAATTCTTTGTCAAATCTCAACAATTCTTACTTTTCTTGTGTTTTAAACTTTTTTTTTTTTTTTTTTCATTTGAACTGCAGTTTTTGTTTCATCCTAAGAAATAACAATTGGCTTTTTTGGTGTGTGGTTTTTGTTGTTGTTGTTTTGGGTTTTTTTGGTTTTTTTTTTTTGTGGGTGATCAAAATGCTAAGGAGGGCTTTGGGTCTGGAAGTGGGGCTATGAATCATAATGCTTCTGCTTCTGGTTCATTTTAGCTGCAACATACTTGTCTTTCTGGAGCTTTTGTCTGTCTTATTCATGTGAAGACCAGATGTCTGGATCCTGATGTCTCTCACACTTGAATTATCTTTGCAATTGTATTTGCAATTTCAAGTGTCACAGAAACACCTTCTCCTCTTTGAAGGCTTCTCATTTCAAGCTTTCTTGATTTCCACATTCAAGACAGAGGAATGCTGTGCCATCTGTAAGCCTTGGGCACGTTGCCAGTAAAACTGCTGTCTGAAATAATTTCCAGCTTCACATTGAATTTTTCATGGAAATACGAGCTCTGCTTAGGTGCCTTCTAATACACAGTATTAAAAGACTTAACCAAATGCTGGAACTTAAGCCACGTATATGAAGCTATTGTTCTGGACATTGGGCTTGTATGACTAGTCATCGCACATGAGATACTTGAGGGTATTGCTGGTTCATGACATTGTGTTTGTTCGGCAGGGCCTGGTTTTAGGGAGCAGTGGGGCCACAGAGGTGGCTCCTGTGAGAAGCTGCTGGAAGCTTCCACCATATCTGGCAATGCTTGATGGCCCTGAAGACGGACCTGCTGTTGGCCAAAGCTGGGTTAATTAGAGAGGCTGGTAATGCCTCTGTCATAACGTATTTAAGAAGAAAATTAAAGTACACACATTTTTTCCTAGCCAGAGAAAAGGAGAACATGTGAGGGAAAACAACATGGATTCCTCTGCAGGCTGTGGTGAGGACTGTGGTGTACCAGCTGTGCCCCTGCAGCCTGCGGGGATCCACAGGGGATGCAGGGATCCATGAGAGATGAAGAGATCCATCCATGGCCTATGGGGATCCATGGGGGATGAAGAGATTCACTCATGGCTTGTGGGGATACACGGGTGATGCAGAGATCCACCCACAGCCTATGGGGATCCATGGGGGATGCAGAGATCCACCTGCAGTCCATGGGGGTGGTGCCCATGCCAGAGCAGGTGAATGCCTGGAGGAGTCGGTGATCCAGTGGGAGACTCAATGGAAAGCGGCCTCTGCTTCCAGGCTGGAGCAGCCTGTCCCACTCTCTTTTCCAACTGCACCCTGTGGGAAAAGAGACCCACATCACAGCAGTTTTGGGAGGAATGCCTGCCTGTGGAAGAGGCTCATGTTGCAGCAGGTGCTGTAGGACTGCTACTCGTGAGAGTGGACCCACACCAGAGAAGTCCATGGAGAACTGTCTCCCATGGGAGGGGCCCCACGGCCTCACAGGGGAAGGACTCCTCTCCCAGAGCAGCAGAAGAAAACCTCGGGTGATAAGCTGACCAAAACCCCATGTGCTCTCTCCCTGTGCTCTCAGTGGGAAGGAGGGAGGGGTTGGGGTGAAAAGGTGTTTTTAAGGGTTTATTGTACTTCTCATTGTTCTCCTCTGACTCTGTTAGTAATAAATTCACTTAGTACCTATAAGTTGAGCCTGTTTTGCCTGTGGAGTGTTTCCTCCTGGTCCTTATCCCAACTCATGAAGCATTTGTTAATTTTTTTCTCCTCTGCCCAGCTGTGGCAGGGGAGGATGAGCGAGTGACTCTAGTGGGTGCCTGGTGCTGGGCCAGTATCAAACTGTGACTGTCATCCATTTCTACTGGCTACTTGGAGTGCAGTGCATCTGGTGATGGACCATGAGGACATCAAACTCACATTTGCTTTAGGCTGTTTGTGGACTGAACCCTTAACTGGCTTTTCTGACACCATTTTGCAATTTCCTCTAACACAATAGTTTTAGAGGAATTTAGAGGAATTTAAATACTGACTACCTAATGTTTCTCCCATTATTTTTTACCTCAGACCATAAACACCCACTTGTCTTGACAAACAATGTTAGATATTTTGCTGAAATAAAGTTTTGATCAAGTGACAAGCATGCAGGGCAAATACTTAAATCTTTACTCACAACTCTGTCCTCCCTCCTCACTAGGTTCCTGATCAGATTCAGGAGCCAATGTGACTGAAATTCACTACAGTGACTGTAATAATCATCTCTCAAGGACCAAGCATGGCAGCAATATTACAACAACAACAACAACAACAACAACAACAATAATAATAATAATAATAATTGGGAATAAGTGCTCTTTACATTTATTTGTGTTATAGTGGCCTGTGAGCTTTCTGCTGTTTCTGTAATTGCTGTGAACCTTGCAATATGCTTCCAGATCTCTACGAGCAGGATGTTTCACACTGCAGAGCATTTTCCATTTTCAAACACTATAAATCCACCCATTATTACTAAATAAATCAGCAAATTAAATGCATCAGACGAAATGCAAAATTAGACAGATTCTCCTATGGCTATCTGCTTTGGTGGAGCTGACATAAACTCTGTATTGACTTTATTAATGAATCCACCTCTAGCCACAAATTTGTATAACTGTCATGGGAACTCTGGCATTAACCACATTTTCCTGCACTTCATACAGTTATGGTCTACAGCTACTTCAGTACTTGCAGGAAAATATGTGAAAGCATCTGCCACCCAGACGCTCCAGTGTCTGAGCTGCAAGCATCTGTCCCTCCATGCAGCCCTGAACAAGCCTCTGTTTGCCAAAACTCAGTTGTAAATGCAAGGTATACTAAAAAAAAGCACAGCAGTGAAACAGCCTACTTGGCCAATAGCTTCGTCAGAAGCTCTTTGCCCCATGCAGCTTCTCACAGCTTACTACTGGATGCTCCTTGGATCATGTGACATTCACCTGGTCTTGTGGAAAGTGCCCTTGCCCAGGGCAGGGGTGTTGGAATAGATTATCGTTAAGGTCCCTTCCAACAACAAAAAAAAAACCTCTGTGACTCTAGGACAGGAGGGAAATGTGTTACCAGCCCCTTTGCCCTGCATGGTGGAGCTTATCTGCTGGGACCATTTTAGCTTTTGCTGTCTCTTACATGGCCTGACAGTGCTTGTGCCTTCCTTTGTGTGGGAGAGGTTTTTTTGCAGCTTGATACAAGACCTCGTACAAACAAACAAGGGAATATGCTACACATATGCAAGGGGAGTCCCACCTAAAGCTATTTTGCAACCTTGGTTCTGAGGGTAATTTACAGATTGGACTAAAGTACCAACTGGACAGATTTCTCTTATTATTTTTCTGACTTCTCACTTCTGACTAGATTGTTTCACTTTATCCAGCAAGATTATTTCTTATTTTATTTAGATTTTCTTTTTAGTAGTATTTGCACAGTGCTCTGATGAAGCCTAAGTAATTATTGTTTCCTTTAATTCAAGTACACATAAAAATTAAAATACATAACAATTTTATTCTCCCCACATAAGAAAAATAAATGTATATCAACCAGATGAGGAATGCCTGATGAATAATCTTTACTCCTACATCACTGATGAAGACAAGCATATCACTGTTGTTTATCTGAAGTCTTTTAAGCCTTTCATCTAGTGATAAAACACTGAGAGGTCTGTTTGTTATGAGGAATATCAAACATATATTTCTGATAATATCTGGAACCACTGGTAATAGCTGTTGTCCACGGTAGATATTGAACACAGGCATTTAACCCCCCCAAGCCTTTCTTAACAGATGCTGTTAGTGTGGGCTCTCATAGCCCTGCAGTGATCATATTTGTTGTAATTGACCCACTCTCTTAGCTACAGCAGAAGAAAAGAATCCTCAGATTTACCTTGGCTGTTACTTAAATTTACACACTAAACACTGTGTAATAATGTTGGGGTTTTTTTTCCCAGACAGATAGTTTTACCAAAAGGAAAGAAACATGAGAATCTCTAATATTCAAGTATCTACTGGCCATTTTCTTAATCTTCCTGAATGAATGTTTGAGCTTATTATACTAATAGAAGCCTGCCAAGTCTTTGGATTTATTGCTCTAAATCAGTGGAGTCATTGTCATTATTAGACCAGTTGCTAGTCAATACTTAAAAGCATTCATTAGCTGCAAATGACAGAAATGGTAGTACACTATAGATTTTTTTTATTGTTGTCCAGAATGCATGCTTTCTATCGAAGGGAATAATGAGAGAAGGATTAAGTGAGAGGTCAGTAAAGATTTTACCAATAACAGAAACAATGTGGTAGGAATCCCTATGCTATTCCAGAGTCTTGTCTTTTTCCTCATTTTTTGCTATGCATGCGAATTTGAAGACAACAGGAGTATTAGTAGTTTCCATGGGTAACTGGTGTATCTGCCTTTAACAAGAGCCTGCATGTTGTAATTTGAAATTAATTGATTTCAGTGAAAAATGTGAGAAGTAACTGTTTTTCTGCTCTTGGGTGGCCTGTTTTATTTGTAGTACAAGATTTGCAAGCTACTTCTGGGTTCTGACATCCCTCAGGCTTGAGCCTTTTCTCAGCTGTGGATATTTGAGCTGATTCAGCATGTTAAGAACTAAGGTCTTCCCCTTGTATAGCCCTTCCCTGGGAACTGGACACCTAAATCCTTTAGGTTCCTTTTAAAACCTCAGCTGCAATTCCTGCTAAAAGGAATAACAAAGAAGACAGACTTGTCAAAGGAACTGGCACCTAGCTTTCTGTTTCAATGGGAGCTGCAGAGTAATAAGCCTGTATGAAAATCTTTCTGTTCATTTCGCCTTCTAACTGGGAGCCGAGTTCTTCAGAAATGTTGGCCAACAACTATTACATAAAGATGATATCCTAGAATGACAGGTATTTCGACAGTGCACAACAGTTAAATAAAAACTGCTGAATTCATGTTATATCTGGAGGTAGCTGTGTTCAAAGTGCTCTTCACCAGTTAAAGAGAGATGTTCCATTCTTCCACTCAACAGACTGACTGCTCTTCTTTCTGCTTTAGACTTAATTCAAAAAAATGAAAGGTTCAGATCAACATTTCCTCCAGTACAATATCAATGTGATGACACAATAACCAAAATAATTATAGTCCTGGAATATAATTTTCTTTTTAAGCACTCTGAGTCTTCTACAGAACAGCCTGCTTGAATTGAATCTTCAAAGATAAATTTATTGCCACCAAAATAACAGTAGATATTAAAAACAAAACAAAATAAAACCCCACAACCTGAAGGAGTCTAAGCTTATTAGCGAAACATTAAGTTTAAAAGATCTAGGCAGTTTCCAGAGATCTTATAATTAACAAAGAAAACATTTGGATTGCATTGCATTTTCTGATTGCTAAAACTGTCATAATTCTATTAACAACTTTAAAGAGAAAATAATTAGAGAAAATACTGCCTCCTTGAAAATTTTCCTTCTTAATTAGCTTGGCTTTAACTCCTCTTTTGATAAAAGGCTTTTACTTGCTATTTGATGACTGACAATTAAGGACATTGTTCTGAAAATGTCTTCTTTTTGCATATAGTCAGCCGTAAGTACCTGAGCTATAGAATTTTTCTCCTATAACTTGGAGACTAATCCATCGAGTGTCTCCTTATATGAGCAGTTTTAACTTATGCAGACAATGCTATTGACTTCAAAAAGTATGGGTCAGCAGGCCAATCCTTAAAAATGGCTGGGTTAAAAAATATTAATTTTAAAGTATGGATATATGGTCACTTTGGATAAATGATTCTAACTGCATAAAGTAAAAGAAAAATGATAAGGAAAAAATGCCTACAACTCTTATTCAGCAAAAGCTCCTGTTTAAATAATTAAAGCAGATTGTGCCCGATGTATAAATTTCTCTACAAGACCCCTTTTTTCCACTGAGAGTTGAAGTTTTGTTGAATCTTCTATTTCTAACTCTGAAGTCAATTTGTTGGAGGTGGTGTGTAAAAGCACTTTAGTAGGCAAAAGCAGCAATCTCAATGCATCAAAGTTAGGTGGTAGCGGGGTTATCACTCCGTGAAAATCACATAAACATTCCACATATGAAATATTATTCATCAGGGTAAAACCCTCCAAGGGTTTCAAAGATGACAATGGTGTCATGAAACCCTTTTTTGAAAGAGGAAAAATTTATTCCACTGCTAAGATTGATTCTGTCGCCATGTAGCAGGCAGTGTGACGAGGCAGAGAATGAACATAATTGAGAAGAGAATTAGCAAACCTTAAATATCTGCTGCTGCAATATCATTACCCATAAACTTGCCCTTTTTCCACCCTCTTTTCCCCAAAGACTGACATCCCATAACTGCAGTGAAAAAGAATGTGTTCTTTCGAACAGCTAAATCAACAAGGTCTCACATGAGTAGTGTTGAGTGGTGTGGTTGAATGATTTCATGAAAAACTAATCAAGTATTCATCATTGAGATCAAACACTTCCCAAGTAATTATTATCAAAACCAATTTGATAAGACCTGAAGAAGTGGCATTGCTGATCTAATCAGAAGTAGAACAGAAATAGTTCTCTCAGCTTTTGTAATGTTCAGGTATGAAAGCACAAAAATGTAATTGTATTTTATAATTAAAGATAAGAAAGCTGTCATACTGTAATCAATTATTTCAGATCAATCATGCCAATTTTATTTCTTCTGGTTATTTTATAAGAACACTCATTTTCAAATTGACTTTTTCATATATAGGTAATGTAATATGTGGAACAGAAATGCATTAGAAACTATCTAGTTTAATGATATTTCATTTAAAAAAGAAAGGATTATGTGACTATAATGACTAACAGAACTGGTAAGTCCATATTTGCATTTTCCCCCTATAATAGTGATTTCCTTTTATATTAAAATTTAAATACAGAATATTTTTGAAAAGTAAAATTATATTTGCAATCTCAGCAACCTTCTGTTTGTAAGGTGTCTCTACTGATTAAATTCACAAGGATAATGTACAAATTTTAGGAATTTAAAAGTATTTTACATGTATTTCAAACCACCAAAGTAGAAATTGCAATACCCCATTCAATTTCCAGGAATGTATTTATCTGGTCATTATTTTCAAGCAAGAGCCAAAACACATTTGAGATGGCACAATACATCATAATGCCATTACCCTGGCAGATTTTGACAATATAGAATTTCAAGCAGATCATATGGGGAATAAAATCCCCATCCTAATTGGGTGATTTACTTAATAATACCAGGCTGGAATTCCTATGCCACTTGCATAAATCTTAATTGACCCTAATTTTAATGGCTTCATAAGTTTTAGTTCTAAGGCTATTTGATTTCTCAGATATATTTTTCCATGCAGATTACTGAGTCATATCTGGGTGACAAAAGTTCTTAGAAAAGTGACCTTTCTTCAGAGTCTCATTTCTTGGATGAGGATCTTAAAAACTCTTTTCACAGATTATTTTGTGAATGTTTGAATATGAGGATGTGAATGTGACTGTGGTTTTTTTTGGTTGGGTTTTTTTTTAATGAGTTGATTAATAGAATGCCAATATTTTAAAATAGCCTCCTAATGTGTAAATAAAAGTCAAAATGAACCATGCTTCTTAAACGTAAATTCATCATTTTAATAGGCTTTTTTGGGGGGTTATTCACACTGACTGTAGGTAAGTAAAGAAGACTATTTACAGAGAGACTAATAAAAATTAATCAGAATGGAGGAATCTGGTACAGCCTAAAAGTTAAGTATTACCTGCTGGGGAACTACACTATTTCTACACTAATCTTAAAATTGTAACAGCAACAATTGTTTTCCCACAGGTTGATCTGTGGAAAAATCCCATGTATTCAATAGTCAGAAATTTCTTTTATTTAATTTGTTTTCACAGAAAGATTTTAGGGATCTCTGTAGAAAATAAAGGCCTAAATGTAGTTCAATTTTAGTTTAAGAATTTATTTTTAAGAATGCAAAATGAAAGGATATTTTGTTTTGGCAATGAAGCCATATTCTTTGTCAAAGTGAAATTCTCTACAGCTCTTAAAAAAAAAATCTGGGAAAGTAGTTTCACCACAGAAAATGGTATCTTCTCATCATATTGTTTCTGCTGATTATCACTGATGACAGGCATAAGTGAATCATTCACTTGAAAGAATAAATCTTGCCAGCTTTACTCTTAACAGGAAGGTTCTACACCCAGAAAATTCTCCTAATACAAACTGGTGCCCTTTTGTTTTATACAACTGGCACAACCATTTCTTACAGTCTGATCCAACAAAAAACATTCTAGTTTCAGCACCGCATAAAAAAAGGAATTACTACTTTCTACAGTGTTGTACAAAACAAATCCTTATCTATCAAAGCTATCTAAATACTATGTATGTTTCTTAAGAAGCCAAAGAATTTTTACTTCATAGACTGTCAGCTGCCTTGACTGTAAATGTACTCTATATGCCCCATTTCTGTAGTTTGAGCCCTAGATGATTTCTGCCTGCAGATTTTAGTACTTTTTCACCTCTACAAGTGCAGATCACTGTGTGTATTGAGGATCCTTTTTACTCTAAACACAGAGGCTGATATTTGGTTTTGAAACCATAAAATACTGGTGTAATGAGAAAATTCTTTAATAAGTGAAACAAAAGCAGTAGGCCTGAATTCTCCAAACTTCATTTGCAATGGGTAGCTCTTTATTTGTAGAAAGTTGGTCAGGTTACTTGACTGGTTATGAATACAATAATATGAAGTGACCTAATATTGTTTTCTTAAAATTGCTTACTGCATTTATGGTTGCACATTGAGCATCTGATGTGTTGAAGGCTTCAGCCATTAATACATGAAAGAGAGCACATTATTACTTTCCTTTACTAGGAAACATTTTTTTAAAATGTCCTCTTTTTCCTTAATTGTTGCCGTACCTCTGATACCATGCTTTTTCTAATGACTATAAGTACAGGCATAATATTTTAGTCAAGCCCACAGTGAAAAGACAAACTGTGCTGTTCACCAAAGTCTTTTGATGAACAGTGACATTGGCAGAAATAGAAAGGAGACCAAAGATGGTGTGCGACCAGAAAACAGAACTTCACCTAAATACATTTGTGGTCCTCTGGCGTTTCTAAGTGCCTACTCTAAAGCTTCCCTGGGATTTACCAACAACATCTCTCTGCCCTGCCACAGTGAGAGCGACCATCAGTTGGTGACATTCTAGCAAGACAGGGCAATCCTCCATTTGTGACCAAGAATATCTCCAGTCTGAAGTAATTAGAAAGGATTCTAGCTCTGAGCAGCATATTGTATGTTACATTGTGTGCAAGAATGGCAGCTATGGGAAATCCACAAATCCAGTAAGACATGTAGGGAGTTTCTGCAGGTCATGCACATTGACAGATACTCCTTCACCTCTATTCAAAGGTTTCTGACCACAGGAATGAGATCAGACCATTATTTGCTTTATCTGAACAGAGACATTTTTCTAAATATCAATGGATATTTATTTGGGAACTCTCCCAGAACCTGCTTAAAGCCTTGGAGAGCAATGGTAAAAACCCTTGTGTTCAACAGAAGTAGTTCTTGGGGAAAAAAAAAAAAAAAAAAAAAAAAGAAAAAGAAAAAGAAAAAGAAAAAAGTTTGTGTTCAACAGAAGTAGTTCTTGGGGAAAAAAAAAAAAAAAAAAAAAAAAAAGAAAAAGAAAAAGAAAAAAGTTTGTTGCCCTTCTGTCTGGCTCACATCAAATTCCTATCAATTTTGTCTAATGTCTTCAGCTGCAGCAGGAGAACTAGATGAGGTCTGGCAGAAAAGACTGCAGTAAATTCCCTCTGCCAAGCACTGCCTCTGTGAAACCCAACAAATCACATCGCTTGGCTGCCTGCTAATTGCCTTTTCTTCTGCAGAGGACAGAACAACTGTTCCTATCTCCTACTTCTGCTTGCAATGTTTGCCAAGATATCCTTTCTTTAGATGACAAACTATGAAGGTTGAGCTCAGGTTGAGCTAGATGCAATAGTTTCTGGATAGACTGGAGGTAGGTGCCTTAACTAAACAACCCTCCAGACTATGCTGGCTCCATCAAATGCCATTGGAGACATGTTAGGGAGCTCTAGATGCCTTCTTGGTCTGACAGCTGTCAGATAGGATCTTCAAGAGATCCTTACCTTTCTTCAGTAGCAGCTGGAGATCAACTGACACATCTTATGGTACTTAAAATGGCACAAGTTGCCTGTGCAGGGAGAAAATTGCATCTAATTTTAGATCATTACTGACTACAGTGGAGTGAAATGCAGCTTGTGTTCTGAGACCTACATGCAGATCTAAATGTAGGTGCCTGAATCCTGACCCAACACTTGCTGTCGGTCTGTCTTCAGGAGCCTGGGATTGATGTGAGGTTGTGTGGAAAATCAGTGGTCTCTGATATGTGTGGTATCACATCTGCTAGCTTCATGCAGAAGTTGTGGATGTCACTGGAAAATCTCAAAAGTCATATAAGTCTAGGAAACAGAATATGCTGGTTTTTGTGACACGCTCCAAACCTGACATGTCAGCCATGGAATGCTGAAAGTTCATTTCCTCAGGTGCTACAATATTGTTGGCCAAGATTCATTGTCAATTTTTGTTGCTGTACATTTAGACTTTTGATACAGTCCTATATGTTCAATGGAAATATTGTCAAGTCATTCTCTGAGGAAGACTGCAATTGTTATTAGAGTAATTTTCTTATTTTAAATTGGACTTTTACACTAACCATATTATTTCCTGTAAATTATCTACAGAGTCAGATGCCTTTGGGACACATACTAGCAGAAATTGGTATTAATGTTCATAAATCTATGGGACCAGATGGGATCCATCCCAGAGTGATGAGGGAGCTGGCAGATGAGCTTGCAAAGCCACTCTCCATCATTTACCAGCAGTCCTGGCTCACTGGTGAAGTTCCAGATGACTGGAAGCTGGCCAATGTGATGCTCATTCACAAAAAGGGTGGGAATGAGGATCCTGGTAATTATAAGCCAGTCAGCCTGACCTCAGTACCTGATAAGGTAATGGAACAGTAGGAAAGGCTATGGATGTTGTCTAATTAGATTTCAGCAATGCCTTTTACACTGTCTCCCACAGCACACTCCTGGACAAGCTGGCAGCCCATGGCTTGGACAGGAGCACTCTTTGCTGAGTTAGGAACTGGCTGCATGGCCGGGCCCAGAGAGTGCTGGTGAATGATGCCTCATCCAGCTGGGGGCCAGGCACCAGTGGTGTCCCTCAGGGGTCTGTGCTGAGGCCAGTTCTGTTCAATATTTTTATTGATGAAATGGATGAGGGTATTGAGGCTTTCATTAGTAAATTTGCAGACAACAACAAGCTGGGAGCGTTTGTCGATCTGTTGGAAGGTAGGAGGGCTCTGCAGAAAGACCTGGAAATGGTTGGATAGATGGGTGGAATCCAATGGATGGAAGTTTAATAAGTCCAAGTGCATTTTGGCCCCAGTAACCCCCTGCAGTGTTACAGGCTGGGGACAGTGTGGCTGGACAGTGCCCAGGAGGAAAGGGGCCTGGGGGCACTGGTGACAGCAGCTGAACATGAGCCAGCAGTGTGCCCAGGGGGCCAAGAGGGCAAATGGCATCCTGGCCTGTATCAGGAATAGTGTGGCCAGCAGGATTAGGGACATCATTCTTCCCCTGTAATGAGCACTGGTCAGGCCACACCTTGAGTGCTGTGCCCAGCTCTGGCCCCTCAGTTTAGGAAGGACATTG
This sequence comes from Cettia cetti, assembly GCA_013401135.1. Classification (NCBI taxonomy): domain Eukaryota; kingdom Metazoa; phylum Chordata; class Aves; order Passeriformes; family Sylviidae; genus Cettia; species Cettia cetti. The sequence goes on from VZUI01027298.1 coordinate 17,197, forward strand.
AGATGCTTGAGCGCATCCAGAGGAGGACAACAAGACTGGAGAAGGACTTGGAACACAAATGTTGTGAGGAACAACTGAGGGAGCGGGGGTTGCTTAGCCTGGAGAAAAGGAGACTCAGAGGTGACCTTATCACTCTCTATAACTCCTTGAAAGATGGTTGTGGTCAGGTGAGGCTTGGCCTCTTTCTCCAGGCAGCAACTGACAGAACGAGAGGACACACTCTCAAGCTGTGCCAAGGGAAATACAGGTTGGATATTAGAAAAATGTTTTTTATAGAAAGGGTGATAAAGTACTGGAATGATCTGCCTGGGGAAGTGGTGGAATCACCATCCCTGGAAGTGTTTAAAAAAAGACTGGATGTGGCACTCAGTGCCATGGTTTAGTTGACATGTTAGGGCATGGGTTGGACTCAGTGACCTTGAAGGTCTCTTCCAACCTAGTGATTGTGTGATGGTTCCCCAGTTTAACATGGTTCTTACTAACAAGTGAAGACAAAAAATACTGACAAAAATGTATTTTCCTTACATTTCCTGAATTACATTAAATTAGAAAATCAAATCAATATATGTCACATGCCTGCTGGAGGTTTGCTGATAATGCAAAACGTTAACTTTTGGGTTTAGGCTTGAAGAGTATTTTTGAGCAAATACCTGTGAAGTCACTAAAATATCTGGATGCAATGAAAAGAACACACATCCAGAGCCCTTGTCCTCATTCAAAAATAAGCCTTAATGCTTCAGTTCACTCTTAAATATGTTACCAGTACTGCTGAACATGAACCTTCTATTCTTCACTAATCCTAAATGCTGTTTTTGACCTGCAGTTGTTTTAAAAAAATGTGGTTATGATATAGTGCCTGCATTTTCTTAACATAGCTGCCAAAGCACTGCTCTTCTTTGCAGTCAGGCTGCATTACTAAGAACATATAAAATGAGCTTGGTCTATAGGGAAGAACTACAAGAGAAGGTAAGGCAAACAATGCAAGGAAGATTTGAGATTGCAAGAATGAAGCTTTGGGATGAGTAAGGAAGGCTCTGGAAGAAAATCATAAAAGAGGTGGAAAAGAAGTAAAAGAATAGAAAAATAACAGCACTCCCTAAAGGAGGCAAACATGGAAAAAATGGTTTTGGAGAAACTATAAAGAGAAATTGTGAAGAGATGACTGCGAAAGACAAAAAACATGAAGAAGGGATCAAAAAATTCCTCTGAGAGAAGTGTCGGTACAGAAGAGGAAGAAAAATGCCTTTATATGAGACACTTTTCCTTATTTGAGTAAATAGAGTTGGTTAATTCTTTTCATACCCAAGAAACTTTTTTTTGGTAAGCATTGTAGGCACTATCTTTTAATATGTTTCCTCAAACCTGAGACTAGACTGAAAGCTGTATGTAAATGGCATAGGCTTTTATATCAAATCATGTTGCCTGGTATTATAAATATATCTGATTGACTTAAAACACAGTTTCAAAAACAATTGTTACTCAAGCTTTTCAACAAAACCAAATAATTGTTTTAAAATGACAGTAAAACCAGCAATGAAAGTACCAGTAACAAACAGCACAGTAAGTTTAATTGACAGACATTTACTCAGAGCTCAGTTAAATGGAAACAAATTTCAATTTTTTTTTTTTGAAGTTTTCCTCCTGAAAGTTGTGAGTTATGCAGACTATTACTCCCTAGTTCACAGAAATACTGGTTCTCTCCCATACGTTTTCTATCATATTACAGAAGAAACTGCTGTTTGTCTTCTTTCTTGGAAGGGGGGAAATCTCTGCAAGGCAGAAGGAACTGCTTTCTAATGGTCTATCAATTTTCTCTAAAATATAGATAGGATAGATGGATAGTGAATGGATAAATAAGTAGACTCAGAACCATCACATGACTCCAGGAGCTGAATCTTTTAACTTCTGCACCCTTTTCAGACCACAGCTTGGTCACACTAACAACTGTTTTGCTTTCATTAAGAGAATACCAATGATACTTGCCCATTTAGGTACCTCTAGATATTCCTTAAAAAATCTACTTTTTCTCAAACAAAAGAAATGTAAAGCTTGAGGACTTTTTAAGATTACATGGATGTAGAAAAACTGTGTATAAAACTATTTTTACCTTCTTTCTTTAAGATCATAAGCATTCAGAAGAATTCATAATATCTGTGTGTGGAATAAGAGCAGAAGTGGCAAATTTCCAGCAGAAATCTAGATCTTCATAGTGTTCAGCAAGTGAGGAAGAGTTTTCTCAGTATTAGCCTTTTGTTAGTCAGCATTTCAGGGTATTATCCAGACTTTTTGCCTCTGTTTTGGCTCATGTGTAACACTGCTGTGCCCCTGTGGACGAGAAAATATCAGGAGATAAAAGCCTGGACTACAAATGCTCCGTGTAACTTACAGCCTTGAGTATCTGTCACAGGACCTTGAGTATCTGTCACTGAGCCTGCAGGTAAGATACTTAAAATCACCAATAAATGCATTAAATGATTTAGTTTTATGGACAATTTTAGCATGCTTTAGCCTGGCATTTAAACATCTAAACCTAGACATTATGGTCCAGTATGTGTAATATTGTCAAGTTGCCTACTTGACACAGATTTTAATATGCTTTTCTAAGTATGTCAATGACCAGAGTACTATAAGGAGATGATTGTGGAATCAGACATCTTACACCAAACAATGGAAAGGCAGTGCATATATGAAACCAAACACAGCTCAAATAGGGGTGCAACTACACACAGATGAATGCAGTGGATGTACATGGCATCTCCCATGGAGCAGTGCCCCCTTCGCTGAATGATAAAGAGCTCTGTTCTAGTGCATGGAGATAAGTCTGATACTGCTGTTGTTACCTTTCACATGTAATTTAATGCTGACACAGGTTTTTCTAAATATTAATTGGAAAAACACGTAACCTGAGTGAATATAAAGAAATCAGATTTATCACACAGTATAGTACAAAGACTTCAACATAAGTACAGCACAGTTAACCAGGTCTGATGATTTTTTTATACATCTGTAAGTTTCCTAACAGCAAAATGAAGCCCCAGACTCACTCCTTTGTGGAAAGGAAATCAGCTGAGAACCTGTTCTTAGTGTAAGCCTGGTGCACTAATTGTGAATCATTTTGAGAAGCTGCTCATTGACAGCTTCATGCTGGGAAGTCTAAATTACTCTGTCCCACTTTTCTCAGAGGGAGAGAATCATTTGTGTAGGTCTTTCTACAGCTGGAATCCCAGCCTCCACAAAATGAGATGTGCTAAGTAAGGCAGCAGCATTTAGGAGCCTAATGAATGTGCATACAGAAGTATGAAGACACACTTGTAAGCTGATGCTAGTAAGGAAGAGTACATTATTCAATGTATCCTCTTTGAAAAAAATCAATAAAATTCATATACAGTATGCTCATTGTAAAACTACATGTGCTGCATTTAATACTCACTGACGTGACACTTAACAAACAGTTTTGAACTGAGATCTATTTGCATTTGATTTCTGTCACAGCTTGACAAAAAAGTCTTTTGCTTTCATCTGCTTTTTCTTTTTAACACTTCTAACCAAAGATGCATAGGTGTACCTTGCAGGCAGAATAAAAAGCAAAGTGCCCTCTAAAGGGGTCTCAAACCCTTTTCGCTACATGTTTATAATATACCCCAATGTTCAATCACTTTCTCAGCCCAGCAGAAATAATAAAGAATATTTTTAAGAGCTATTGAGTATTTGGTGAATTTTAGTTAAATATACATGGACAAAAGGGCAGGAAATACAGAATTGTCCTAGCCTGGAATGAGGTAAGAGTCTTCTAGTAGAAGCTCACAAAACATTGCAGTGGTGGAAAGAAAGGATCACACAAGAACAGAAGAAAGCCTAAAAGACATACAGAGCCAGGTTGCATGAGGAGATTTGAGATATGCTGAACTCACCCTGTGATCAATTGCACACATCTCAGGCATAAAAATAGAAGCTTCCCCATATGGCAATGCCTTTTACAGGCCTACAGCAGATCCACAGTACATTGTGTGAGGGCAAACACTTTTAATAGAGTCTAACATGTCTGTGGAAATAAGATCAAGGATTTGACCCTTGGGTTTTGTGATTAATATTTAAGTTATGAATGTTTCCATAATTCTGGGGACTTAGAAAAATGTGAAATGTTTAAAGCACCTGCATTAATTTCTCTCATGCTAAGTTGCAGTCAAAATAGATACATCACAGGAATACAATACATGTAGGAACTTTATTTTCACCTACTTATTTCCAGAGATACCATCACTTTGGTTGAAGTGTGGGTTCCTGATCCCTTTTCCTCTTTTGCTGAGCAGGAGTTCTGCCATTTCCTTGGGATATGAACCTTTCAGGTGGTCTCTGATGACTCCGAATATGTACTGATAATACTTAATTCATCTCCAAGCACAGTTCAAGAACAGTTTAATTGAAACCTCAGTGAAAATACCAGTGAGAGATAACATCTGTAACCAGTGATGACATTGTTAATGTGGCAGTTACTCAGAGGATGAAATCCTGACTTCCAGGAGGAAGGAGTTACCATTGATGGAGTTACCATTCAATAGCTCCTAATGCCCAGAAAACCACTCCTGTCAAGCTAATGGTGCACAGAGTATGTGTCCAAAACCTGCCCTCTCTAGGCTGCAGCATCAGGACTGCACAAATCTCCAGTCCTTCTGGTTAGGCAGATCACCGTTTCCTCCTTCTTTTCCAAATATCTTTCCTTAAGATATGTCATAGAAATGACTGATACAGCCCTGATTCAGATAGTAAATTCCAAAACAGAAATGGATTTCCAGAATAACTGGAAGGAGGGATAAAGGACATAATCAGAGAAAAAATATTTGTGAGTTTAAATCCTTTATGGCAGCTCTGGGAACTACATATGAGTCTCCTGCACTAGCATGATAATACGTCAGTTATCAGAAAAAATAAGAGAGAGATAGAGAAAAGGATTGGTCTTTTCTGTGTGGAAAAGGGGAGTCTCTGAGGGAACTTAATCACAGTATAACAGTACTTACAGGATGGTTGCAAAGAGGACAGAGTGTCTCTCTCTTCACAAGAAGCCACATGGAGCAGAAAAGAGGCCTTGGGTACAAATTGCACTGGTAAAAATTTCATCTTGACATAAGAAAGAAATGTTTAAAGTAAGACTAGTCAGTTGCTGGAATGATCTTTCCAAGGATGTGGTAGAGTCCTCATCACTGCAAGTTTTCAAGATGGAATGGCACAGGTTGCTAGACAATGCCATCTAGTCTCCCTTTCCCATGGAAATTTGGACCAGATTATCTTTGGAAGCTCCCCAGAAACTAGGTTATTCTGTGGTTAAATGGCTGTTTATGTCTCATGTGTTCATACTCTAGGCATGTTCACTGGGTTTAGTTACCTGGCTCCTGATTTGGGTCACACATGATAGGAAATGTGATTTTCCATTCTAAACAATGTGGCAGGAGCCTGAAGACAGACTCTTTGAAGACAGGGAAAATGGTAAAAAGCAAGGAATCTGGAGGGCCTGTTGCCATCTAGAATTTTTGGAGTGCAAATTTGATCTTAAGTCCTTCTTTGAATGAGCTGTTGTCTATTTAAGATAGAGACTCACCTTCAAACACCAGCCTCCTAGCCCTTCCATTAAAATCTTAAGAAGTGTATGGTTGGTACTTCTTAGTCCCAATTCCTAATTTTTCCAGTGGAAATGTTTCCAGAATAAGAGACTGCAGAGTCAGTCTGCTAATTTGAAGAGACAGAAAAGAGTATTCATTTTAACATGGAACCTGTTCCATTTCGTCACAGAAAATGGGACTCCATATGTACAGTAACTGAATTATTAAGTGGACAGATTATTTGCCTGAGGATATATTTATTTGGCCTAGAAAAAAATCTGTGCATTGTGTTGCAGTAGATGAGTTCTGGCTGATATAAGTACCTGCTACAGATTCCCCACTCTTTCCTTTAGCCTGGATTTTAATGTTTATTGCTCTAAACATAGAGCCATGCTGTAGAGATTCAAGACTTGGAAGTCTTTTTCTGCCCAGTTTATCTCATCAGAGAATGGGGCTCATGTTTGATGTGCCTCCTGGGCTCTGGTTCCCCCACAAATTCATGCGTTTAAACATGTGGCCATACCAGCTGGGGGCTGTGGGATTGGCCATGAACATTAGGCTGGGCACAGGTTTTAATTCACTGTGGAATTAAGCCCCCAGCTATCAGATGAATGATGCAAATTCTGCAGCTTTCTGAATCCACATATTTTACCTTGTAAACATTCATGTATAAAATCACTTTTTACAGCCAGTGTTAATTTTCAATTCTGATTATCAAAAGCAGAAAAATGCCTCTGTAATATTTATTTAAACCATTAAAACAGAATTAGCTAAAAGCAAGAAGAGCTAGCAGATATTACTACTCAAGGGTTTTTAGTAGAAATGAAGCCCTCTTCATAATAGAGTTATGTAAGACATTCAGAATTTGTAATTTACTGAGTTTAAGTTTTAAATTATGCTGCTTCTTTTATGTATAGATGTAGCAATTTTCTGGTCCAAGTTGAAATGTGTTTTGGTTGTCAGGTTTTAGTGAAAAAATATTTATCTGTTTCTTAATTAAATATAAAATTGCTCTTATTCTCAGAGTTTTCTCCATAGCAGGAATTTAATTTTCACCCAGCCTGTTCCTTGTTTTTATTTCCCTCAGTTTATTCCATGTTTTCAAAGGCTATGTTAATATATTTTTATTAATTTTATTTTATTTATCCAACCCCTTGGGGAAAAAAAGAGGAAAGAATTAAAAAAAAGAGACAGTAAATATAAAGAATATAGTGGAAAATTACTTTCTAGAAATTTTGTGTTGATCAGGAACTTACTAGAGTGTTGCAATTGGGTTAAGTTAAAGATACACGTTTAGAACAACTCAATGGTTTTTAAAGGACCCTAAACCAATTAGCATCCACAAACAGCAATCTATCTGGGGGACCCGAATACATCTGGGTCATATATATAGCATAAATATTACCTGCAAATGGATACTTTGTGAAAACTTAGTAGCTATCAGATGAGAGAACGATTATAGTCTGTTGTCATTTTGCTATTTATCTCTCTAGATGCCTGTGGCCAACAAAGGGAGGCTGTTATGTGTGTATATGTTTGTACACATATATTTATGTGCCCATCCACACACACCCCCCAGTGTATGCATGTATTTATGGGCATGCAGACTGAGATATATCCCTGATTCAGACTGGTGTGTGGATCCAACACCACCACGCTGTGACTGCTCTCCAGCTCCCACCTGGTGCTCATTTGACAGGGTAATACCGAGGCATGCATCCTTCTCCCCTTCTCCTGCCCCTCTATGCCTGTGTTTCTGCAGGAGGGAGCCACTATAGTCTCCAACACACCTCCCTGTTTGGGTCAGGGGTGCTCAGAAGCTGCATGATGCTGTGGCTGGATTTCAGATGTAGACACTGGGATGCAGGGGTTGCATTTGTGCTGTTAAAGACAAGAGGGAGGGCACACATGGGCAAGCTCAAGATCTGAACCACTGTCACTGCTCAGCTTTAGTTTATGCTCTGCCTCTTAGTCTTAAGGACCAAGACCACAACAAATCTGAAAACACTGTGTCCCAAAGCGATCTGAAGATCAGTGTCTAGCCTGCTCTTACTCAGCAGTGCAGACATGCCTACAAGCCTGCAAGCAGGCAGGACAGATGATGCTCAGAGAGCCAGAAGTTATGGTAGTCATGGGACATAGTGAGCCACAGGTGGGGGCACGCTGGGTTGTCTTGGAAGTAGGTGAAAAAAGCTTTTGAGGGATTTGGGAAAGGCATATCCTCACAACAAAGGGATTATAACATTGAGGAAGTAGAAGGGCAGAGAATATCAGGAACATGCTACCAGGTTCAACACTTCAGGAGAATAGTAAAGAGAAGGGGAAAAGAGAAAAGTAAGAGCCTTGATTTCAGGAACATTTGAAGTAAAAGGAACTTGAAACTTCAAGGATCAAGTTTGAACACACCCCATCTATAGCAATGAATATTTATTAGAAACAAGAATTTTCAAAAGGATTAGTGCATATGAAAAATTCTGTCAATGCAACCTAAGGATGGTTTCTAACAACAGGGCTGGCCATGTCAGTGTGGGGGATATCCAGTCTGAAAAGCAGACAGTGTGATAGGAAAAAGAAGTTCAGTTGACATGCCAGCCAAGAAAGGAGTGCCAGAGTCTGGAACAAAAGCTGCTATGGCCAGCCTCCTTCCCCATACATCTGTAATTATCCAGCTCCCTTGCAGCCCTAAAAAATAAAAGCTGAAATCTCTGCTTCCTGATGCAATTCATCTGATCCTTTTCCTTCTCCATTTATTCTTCTTGTCAGAAGCAACCAAAATTACTGTAACTGCCAGCTCAAAATATCAATTCTGAATAGCAGAGCTAACATCCTCTTCTCTGCTGATGAAGGCTGATATTAATAAAGCAGCTTGATTGGTAAGGCTAGAGAGTTCTATGGATACCCTCTGTTTTTGAAAATGGACTTTGATTTAAAAATTAGTTTTTTCTGATTCCATTCTTACTGAAATATTTTTTTAGATTATTAAGTTTCCTTGTTTTTTCTCTTCTTTTAATGAGTAGCTTTCTAATGTTTGCTTGCAATATGGCTGAACTCTTTGGGGTTTCTGCACTTGAAATAGGAGACTTCCATGGTTTTAATTGTACAGTGCTAAGTTCACAAAACTTTTTTTTCTTTTGTCTGAGGAAATCAAAAGAAGGAAAACCTACCTAGGAAGATGATCTTTAAAATGTATTTAGGGTAATGTGTTATTTGAATAAATCCTTAAACCCATAAGAGTTTGAATGGAAGCACAGCCCAAAGGTCTCATCAGTCTTGGAAGATTTTTGTAGGCTAATGTTCCATTTCGGTGTTCAAAATAAAAAACAAACACCTAAATAATCTAGAACAAATGCATAATAGATTACTATAACCACAGTACCTGATCAATAGTTCTGCTTTGAGTAAGAGACTGGACTGGATGCCTCTTCCTATCCAGCTTATAATTTTCTTTGAGTCTAGATTTTTATTTGAATATATCACTCTTTTCCTTTAAATGTCAAACTGAGTGAGTCAAGTAATAGCAACAAATGTGAAAAATGTGAAAGAAAACTGACAGTTGGTCATGCAAAAGAGACCTATTATTTTTTGTCTACCTCCCACTTGGCTTTTGAGGATGGAGAAGGATAACTGAGTCACATATAACATTAAAAAGTTCTTATATGAAGAAAATACATTTGAAGCTAAAGGCTATAATATTGTGCATAGTATTAAGGTGGCTGCATAATTAGACTGTATTTTCCAGGGTAGGTTTTTCCTTTAATACCTGGTCTGGGATACATTCATATGTAAGTTCAAAGAGGCAATTAATATCAACAGAATGAATTCGTTCCTAAGCCAATAATCATTAAAATGTCCTATGGATATTTTTATATCTTATAGCCTGTGCACACACTTCATATTAGGTTAGCAAAGAAGGCTACAGGGATTTTTCTTTTATTTATATACTTTTCTGTACCTATGTACATTATCTATATTCATATCCGTATATTACAGTTCTCACTGCAACTAAAGAAGGCCTTCGAATTCACCTTAAGGGTCCCTGAGTCTAACTGTATCTGGATAGGCACATATGTTATAAAAGATCAAGATAACAACTAGGTCAAATAAAGCATGAAATAATTCACAGAATTTAGGACCAAAGTGAAAGCTTACTGTTTTGGTTGAATTTTGTTCTAAGCTCATGCAGCCCATGAGCATCCTTATGCAAAGACCCTCAGACACAAATTCATTCTGCTGAAGTGTGAGGTGTCAAAGGCATATAGTCACCCTAGAGTTCATTTGTAGTCTACAGCAAAGGAATGATACCTGCAGCTTGCCTCATCACCACTTGAGGAGCCTGTCAATTACAGGGAGTAAAGAATGGTCATGGTTTTAATATTAGTGCTTCATTTCAGGTTTCAGTAAATGGCCTCTTTAATATTCCATAAATCAACACAAAATCTGCAGGTATTCAAAACACAGAAGGTTAATAAGGCTGCAGAATATATGATATATTATCATATATTTCTAAACGCACTGTTTTGAGAGGCCAGTCAATGACTTGCACAGGTTGTTTTAATTTTTACAAGTAGTTCATCTTATACTTTACATAGCCAGCATTATCAAATGGCAGTAATGAAATTTCCTTCAGTATTTAATGTGACCCTTTTCCTCAACAAATTTTGTACATCATCATGCAAATAAGAAATGCAAAATTTCTGGGATAAGAAATAACACAGGACTCTGAACCTGTGTTGTTAACCTAAGTGACTCTCGCTTTACACCATCTTCCCTATATGTAAACAGAAACCATTTTTCCAGAAATTTATGCATTCATATATGCATAAACGAGCATATAAGCATATATGCCATGCTCAGTCTTACTTTCCTCTAAGACTCAAATCTTCTACTTGTTACATCACAGCTGGTTGCTGTGGGAATTACTATGATGCCATGAATTAATTTAGGGTGAAAGACAGATAAATTCTTAAGAAGCAAGTACACTCTCATGCAACAGTAATATTTTCATGTCCCTAATGATAAAAATGATAGAAGAAAAACCAAAAGCTACATGACACCCAGACAAAGTGCTTTCAACTAGTTTCAAAGTTTTCCAGAATATATCAATTCTTTTTTAAGCAAATTGTTTTGTACAGAACTCCAATGGGAGCACTAGACAATTCCCCTCTCCAGCCTACAAATAAATTAATCCTGTAACTGAGGGCTTGAATCTGTGCACATTCTTATTCAACACTATTGGTTTCTATCAGTTTTCTGCAAGAAAAAGCTCCATGAATTTTTACAGAAAGACCTATCCTGTAATTGCTCCTTACTTCCAGCTTCTCTCTTTCCTGAAGAATATTTTATGTATTTTTTGAAAAAAAAAAAAAAAAAAAGGAATATCTCTTGATAAATTTTAAAAACCTATAAAAAGTTAAGAAAAGTGCTTGCTATGAAAGGTGTGTAAGAATTTAAACACCCAGTTAGTTGGATTATCTGGACATTCCCCTGATATATTGATAACTTTGTATTAAAGACTTGTAAATTTGAGGCAGTTTTCAATTTATATGAAAAGTGATGATGGTGCTTTTGTATCTAACATATGTTCTGTTATAGTTTTTCCCCTGGTTTACATGCTTTGAGTAAAAGTAATTACAATTTAAGAATATGCCTTAGGTCACCTACAGTCCTCCTCTTACAGTGACAAAATCATTTCTTTGGAGATAACAAAACCAAAAGAAAGTACTCAGAATAAATGAGAATGAGCTGACGACCAGCCTGTCTTTGTACGTTACAACCATCAGGAACTTAAGGCTTCCACACTCATGTGACAGTCAGAAGTTGACCCATTCCAGGCGAAGATGTGCTGTGGTGATTACAGTTTTTGCTGCTCTTTACTCTCCCATCTCCTTTTCTCTGACTCCCAGATAGAATAAAAAATAGCAACCACAAAGAGGGAAGATTTTGAATGTTTCTTTAAAAGCATGATACCATTCTCCCATAGAAGGAGGAAACAACTTCTCCTGAATTTGCAACAACTTTCCCAGGGGTAATGGCCTTTTTCTAGACATTTCTAGTTGGGAGGTAGGTCAACATAACAAACTGAGCACCTACAGAGCCCGGTAAATATAGAGTACTTCCTATCTAAGTACTGGTTATGAGGGCAGGAAAGGGATTGCAATCACAGTTTTGTTTGCTTTTAGATACTTTGTATCTGCCTATGTCCATGTCTAGGTCTAGATGCTCTATAAACTCTTGATATTAGGAGGAAATTTGGCACTAGTTGAAATTACTGACATTATTTTAACTGGCTCAAACTGAGGTATGGCAGCACCCTTCAAACGCTGTGGATGGGTTGGAAAAAGAGGCTTTGCACATTATAATCCTGTATGCTAACTGGCACAAGTGGGTTTTATTCTGACTGTGAACTCTAAGCAGGACTAGAATACAAATAGCAATAATGGTGAAAAATTTAAGTGACAATTATCAAATAATATAATTATTGATAATAATCAAGCTTTCACGTTTACAGTGGTTTGTATTGTGTCTATAAAATCAGGGTAAAATAAACCAATCTGGTTCACACCACCTAGTCTTTCTGTGAAAATGGGATTATTTCTGAAATTTTTATGCTATAAAAATTCTATATAACCTCAGGAGAAGGTTTCATTGACGGTGCTTGGTATGATCAGTATTATGAACTGAAGCTTTGTCGGTTGCAGAAGTTACACCATTCATGTCTCTCAAATTACATGAACTACTTGTTCTAAAACATGCACTGAGTTGATTGGGATCTACAGAGTAGATGTATTCCTCATTTTTTACTAGTCAATTCTTTGATAACAGCTGAGGCAATCAGGAACTCTTTTACCTGCCTGGTTCATGTTGTCTTTTCTTACCCCTCCTTAGCATTTAATGAATCCATATATTGATTCCTACAGTACTGGAGATGATTGAGCTTATATATTTTTGTCACAATAAAACAGTCAGATCTGAGTTTGCCGATGGAGACAGAAACAAATATGCTAAGCATACAGAAGTTTAACTTTCAAGGCAGCCTTACATTTATTTAATAGTCTAACTGTAATAACTGGGTTAGTCAATAAATAATTTTTCTTCTTGTATTTCCCCCTATATCTCCTGTAAAATATGATGTATCAGGCACAATCTTTTAATACTTTCTAGGTGGGGTCTTTAAAAAACACAGAGAGACTTCTCAGTCTGTGAGTTCTGCCAGGCCTAAAAGGAGGAACCAACACAAGGATTTTGACTGACACTGCTCTGAGAAATGGTGGGAGAAAGAGGGTTTGACTGACCAGCAGAGCATCACAGCACTTCGTAGCAAAAACTTTGCTCTTTAGAAGACTTTGAAACTTGAAACCACAATGATGGTTCAGAGAGTCTAAGTCTTGTGTCAAAATCTATTACCTGTTTGGTACTGGGTTATTAGCATAAAGAGCAACTGTAGGATACAATGGTGGTTTTTAGAATGCCATGTTACATATAGATACTGGTACATAATGCTCAGTCACATAACCACAAAGCTATACATGATTTTTAGCCTAATTAGGTAATTCCAAGAATTTTCATGTGTATGTAGGTTTTTTGGATCTGAAAAATGGACCAAGGTCTAGTCTCATGTTCTTGAATTTTGACATTTCCTCTTCTGTGCCTAGTAGACAGTTTTCAGTAGATATGTTTTGATATTTACATTACTTTTTGAAAATTTTCACCTCTGCTTTTGAGAAATCCCATGAAATTTAGGTGAATCTCTGAAAGTATGCTTCATAAAGAAGTAAAGTACAAAAAAAGATGTCTGAATTGTAGGCTGAGCTAATATCTTTTAAATGCTTGGATCATGAACTAGTAACTGCATATTTTTCATATACATATCATACAATATATTATTTTTATGTCACAAGCTTCCAACTAATACAGCTGCATCAATATTTCTCTATAATAAAACAAATAATCAACAGCAAACAATAACTTAGGGTTTAATAACCTTAAATTAATATAATAATTAATTATTCAGGTCTCTGTAAAATCAGAATTATATTTGCTGTGGGGAGGAGGATGGTGTTGTTATTGTTGTTGTTATTTCAGAGGCAGGATAAAAACCATCACCTCCTTGGGCAGAGCACCATAACCCAATGGCTGAAAACTAATTACAGGAAAACACAAACATAAGTAATCTAAAATTATTTTCAGAGTGAAAACCAGTAATAACTCTTGCTGTGAAAACAGCACATTTCTCTCTCAACAATGTTAAGTGATCTTTAACGATTCCCTCTGAGCAAGAAACCACTGATGCATTTTGGTTTCCCCATATTTCCTTAACTTATTGGATAAATACATCTCTATTTGCTGTACGGGGTTGTTCTTTAATTTTTACAGTAACTGTGATCTTCAAATTTTGATTCTGGATTGAACTCTCTTGGTCAAATTACAATGCCATGTGTTTCATAAATTGCATTTGTAGCTGTTAGCCTCAGCAGTTTGCCTCTCAGCAGTCATGGAGCTCTGTATTTTTAAAAATGTAATAAACACCATCCACACAAACTCTAGATGATGTTTCCAGTAAAAGCATTTTCAAAGCACTCTGGCCCAGCTACTGGATTTTACTGGAGTGAAATATGCTTTTACTCTTCTTCCTAATGCTTTCCTGTCCTGGCACATAAGATAGTTACCCTCCATTTCTTAATTTCAGATTTTATTTTACTGTGTTAAGAAAACAAACTAAGTCATCTATGTATATCTATGTATATCTTTAGTCCTCATGGTTTATGTAATTTCACTCTGCAAAAGCAATGATTTTTAGATTTGAAAAACAACTTATTTAAACAATACATGGGGCATCTTGATGGAGCTTCTTTCACCATGTATGTCAATTAAATAATGCAATATTCCACCCATTAAATCATGCAATGTTACACTTTCTATAGCATCGAAAAAACAAGTTATTTTGTGGGGAAAGAAAGTTGCAACCATGGATCTGCCTTGCAGACCTGTTTTCTTTAATCAACACATGACAACAAAGCTCTGTGAAGGTTCATCTGGCATTTTCAAAGGCATAATCTTTTTTTTTTTCTGCCTAGCTACAGCCAGTGTTCTATTATGGCCATTACTTTACCAGAACACTCCCTGATTTCACAGCAATATGGCCCAGCATTTAATCAGACCTTTGTCGCAATTCGTGCACACCATCATATCATGCAAAAACAACTGTCCTAATAAATTCCTTTTCCCTTTTAGTGAATTTATTCAAATATATATAAATTCTCTGCTATAAAGGTGTCCACTGAGCATTTGGATTCAACCCTCACAAAAAAAACCTGAGAGTGTCTGGCCATGGCAGTTGCCCCCCTCTTCTGACTACCCACCAGTTTATAAACCTCATTTGTCTTCCTGGCTAGTTTTATCCGAGTCACTCCCTTCCTCATTCAGACTAAATCAACTAAGGAAATCAGAGGGGAACACACTGCAAACTCTCCTTTAGGACCACTTTAGGCTTCTATCAAACACCTTTAACTCCATATAATTCTGCTTCAATCATATTTTACCAAAAGGCATCAGGAAAAGGGTTCCATGTGCAAGAGTATCTCTGAAGGTCCAATATATTGCCTAGCTGACATATCAACACTGAAGTTTCATGTATACTGCTGCTTTCAAGCACATTTATTACACTTAAAAAATAATAGTGTTTCCTTTTCATATATTGCCGCATAGTAACTGTATGTTCACATCAAAGTTGATCAAAACTTCTCCATACCCCAAAAGCAAATGTTTTGAGACCAGGTAGTATGAAGTGTGTTGGTAAATTTATGTGCTGATGTTTGCATCAAGTGTAACAAGACAATTTATTCTGTCTTCCTCAGCCATAATTTTAAAATATTAATTCTTGTACAGTGGTCTTTTCCAAGAGCCAAAGACCCTTAAAAGCTCAGGTAGCTAAAAAATAATGACCCATCATGTTTTCAACTAATACTGCCAATCTATGTAAAAAAAGAATCTTCTCAGAGTTTCTGCTGCTTTGCCTCAATTATAAAACAGGAACGCTGGAAGGCTCCCACAGAGAACAGACTGAAAATCAACACTAGACCTGGCACGACTGTGTTACTGTGATCCCAGGGGAGAGGCAGGTAGACATCTGGGAGAGGAAAGCCTACTTTAATCTTCCTAATGTGTCTTTTTTTTCTATGAACATGCTATGTTATACTCCATACACTATTTAGAACTTGGGTTACCTAATAGCCCTTTAAATGCTGCAGGTTCACTGTTAAAAAGAGGATAAAGATTTCACCAGTGTCAGTTAACTGGCAGCTATTGCATTAATCTCCACTGTCCGTGTCCCAGCAGCGTCAAAAGTGCACCCAATGAAGTGACTCACTTGCCCTTTAAGATTCTGAAGGGATTTTGTGTTTCTAAATGCACTGAGCTCAGCAAAAGTAGCAGATACTGTGGTGTTTCTAAGAGTAGTCCCTTTTTCAGAGCTGAGTGATCTGCAGACCACAGGCATTTTAGTCCTTATATTCCATAGAATTGGGGTGTTCCAGTTTTTCGTATCTCTGATAAGGGAAGAATAAGAGGTCATACACTTTTTTTACGGTCTTTATTGGTTGATCTCAGTGGGATGTCCCTCTGTCTTCAAGAACTGATTTAGTTTGTGTGCCTCTTTTTGGTTTTACATTCATGTTTATCAAGATCTTTGTTTACAATCTCTTGATTAAGATTGTAACAATTTCTTGAAAATCTCTTGATGTGTGGACAAATGAATAAAGATGAACTATTCTCCTGAATGCAAGAGATATAACACGATATACTTCTTTATGTAATACAGCTACTTGGCAAATAATATTTCTGTTATTACAGCTGGTACTGTAATATCTAAACTGAATATCACACTGTATTTTTGCTGCCAATACAGTCTACATAATACATTCCTTATTTTTTTAGCTGTTTTCCTTCAGCATAAGACAGAAACATTTGCACTGTAAGCCACTTGAATCAATGTTTTTTTAATATTGTTTGTACGGGATTTCTTCAATGCTCCTTGATGGCCTTGCACCCCTTTCCGTGCTTGTGAATAACTGCACCTGTGTCATCTCAAATTTGGTGGTCAGGAAAGACTGACAGAAAGACTCTGTGAAAGAAGATGGTTTGCCTCCCTGGCAGAGGGGCTTCCTGCTTTCTCCTTTAGTCCATCAGTCACAGAGATTAAGCACAGAAATCTCTCAGGTGCTCTTGAGTTTCTTGTGCTGCGTTGGTAAAGTGCTTCTCAGACAAGAACATTTCAGTCATTTAAAAGTCACTTCTGCCATGAGCAGTAGTATTTTTATCTCAGTAAACCACATGTACTGATGACATCACAAGTCACAGTCAAAAGTCCAGGGGGGGAAGCAATACAAAAAATCTCAACCAAATCAAGGATTTAGTCTTACTGACCTATATATAATATGTGTTTACAGTACCAAAATAACATACAATCTTCTCTCACTTAGAGGCACTGTTTGTGCACTCCTCAGCTTGTTCAGCCATTTGGTTTATCTCGGGTTATAGGAAGGAAGTGCCTTTTCTCCCTGCAGCAGCCAAAAAACTTCCATACACTCTCCCTTCAGCATTTCTGCATCCATTTCTCATAAGGAAATACTAAAGAGTCCTGGTCTTTCACAAGCAGAAGCCACCCCAAAAAGACATCACCCAGCTTTTCTACAAAATGGTGCATGTGTCCCCTCCCCATAGAGATGACCTTAATTCTGCCTGTCTAAATGCAAACACCCAAGCTGGAAGCCCAATCAGCCTAAACTTCATTTATAGACAAACCAGAGGACGAGCATTTCCAGGTAATGGTTTGGGGTTTTTTTGGTAGGTTGAATGATATCTATAGTAGCTATGTGGGACTACAGGGCAACTGTACTTCCACTTGGCTATCTCATACTGCCTAAAATTAGGCTGGATGCAGGTCTAATAATCTCCAGTAATATGGACTGATTCTTTCCTGTGTGCATCAATCTTCATACAAAACTTTCATGAAGTTGCAAACAGTTCAAGTAATACTTTTAGAAGTGCTAAGACCAGGGTGTTTTTTTTCCTGTTCATCACATGAGAAAAGTAAAGTTCTATATAATGCAGCTCACAGGTTTAAAAAGGAAAGTAGCATGGTACTTGGCTCACACCATATATTAAAAATTGCCTCTCATGCAAAAACTAAAGCACCCTCCTCTAGCATGGAATTTTTGCATGCTGTGATTATAGCTCTGTAGCGTAAAACCCTGTATATCATGAGCCAGACTTACACTGGTAGCCCATCCTCTCAGGATTTCAAATGTATTTTAATCATGGAATAATAGAATCAGAATATACTGAGTTGGGAGGGATACATCAGGATCATCAAGTCCAACTCCTGTACATTAGCAACTTTTACTTGTCCACGTAATCACCATTCCTTGATAACACCTTTATCACTGCTTTTTACAAGCAATACACTCTATCCCTGAACATTCATTTTTGTGCAGAAGTTTTGAGAACCTCCTATACCTCAGTATGGGACCACAATGCTCAGACTTCATAGCCTAAGTGGAGTAATGAAACATTATCTGCATTAGAGATCCCTAGGACTCCTTATAGCTCTCATTTTTTACTTTCTTTCCTTTACTATTTCTATAAAAGACCAAATCCATCGTTGATAGAGCCACTCTGAAGCCAGTGAAGTTACTTCACGAATGAATGTGAACCATTTTATGCTTTTCAAGAACCTAACTAACAATAAATGTCACATCCCTGTCACAGCTCTAATGCTGTTCAGAGGACAGATGTACAATACCTCTTTGTCTTCTTCCTGCTCGTAACGAGCAGTGTAGGTCATCTGCATCATTAACATTTGCAGCTGATGCATTTGTGTAGTCTGTATACACTTCTTGGAACTGCATAGACCTCCTCATTGTTTTCAGAACCTTGATTTTTCATAGTATTATCATCATCCAAATGTATTTAAGGATGAAACTATTAGAAACACAATTGGTGAATTAATGTCATGAGGACTGCTGCTGGCAGCTCATCAATTTTTGATATGCCACTCAGACAAATGAAACATAAGCCACCCAGAACAAGGGGACCTTTTGACACTTCAAAGGAAACCCCTATGGGTGGTTTCCTCTTGAAGCTGCACTAAACTGGCTCAATCTCCTCAGCTGGAAGCTGCCAATGTCTCATTAACCCCTAAACAGGCCCTGCATGAGCTTTTCTTTTCAGCTATAATTATGCCATGCACTCCTGTTATGCTGTACTGAATTGCAACACTGTCACCAGCACATTATAAACATCCACCCTAATTGAAAAGCAGATTAGACTCGTGTTAATTAGTGAAAAAGCCCGCCCACTTGCATGCATTATGATTGCCTCTTAAATACTGAGGATGTTGAAATCCCTCAGAAAGACAAGGCAGACTTAATTGCAATAACCTGCAAATTAAGTTTAATTTACTTTAAATTTACCGGTTTAGCAGGCTCATTTGATGGTGTTAATGTTCTAGCAAATTAATTATCTGAATTAGTCATGCCTGGTGGAGTTTTGCAGCAGAATATGTTGTACAGTGGCCTATTAATAACAGACAAACAGGACAGGATTAATGAGAAGCTTATGCTAAAGTTGGGTTTTTTAAAAAAACGAGGATCTTTTGTGATTTCAAATATAATCACCCAAGTGCAAATACAGACACAGAATATAAACAAACTGAAATTTATTACACTCTATAGCATGCCATCTAGGAGAAACAGTAAAACATTACCAATGAAATATTTGATAGAAAGAAGCTCTTCTATGCACTCAAGTAGATCACTTCACACAGCAAACCATTTCCCATTATCTGGTATGTCTCTATGAGACTTCAAATACGTAAGTGCTTTCAAGAGTACTTGTACTATAGAGAGAGAGCTGATAAATAAATTAGAAATAACATCTCATACGTTAATTCCATAGTCCACTTTGTGGCTTATGAGGCAGTAGAATTGCTTTTTTGTATTCCATTGCTAACCACTGTCTGCTCCAGTTTTAAAAAAATAAATAAATAAATAAAAAGAAAAATTACTTCCCCAGAGATATAGCTGCAAGTAAACCACAAAAAGAAGCATCCTTTCTTGTCTCTACTCCTTTTAAAAATATAAGTTGAAAAAAACCATCTTCTAATATCCTTTGGAAAAGCTCTCAAAATAAAGATATAATTGGCTTTGTAAACATTGTCAAAGTACAATCATTCACAAACATTCATAGTTGTCTAACACTGTGTGAGAAATGAAGATAGCAATGACAAATATCCTTGATCATGAAAGTTTAGTCTGCTTATGTGCTAAGTGTTGCCTCTTCCATTAGGGTCCACAGACATCCCAAATATAATGAGGTATGTTAAATTCAACTGTGTCTCCCTCTGGATGACAGGAAAAGCCTATGGGAGCACAAAAGATAATCCTCAATGAGTGTGAACTGAATGTGATTGAATATAAAACTCTGTATTATTGATTGGAATGTGTATGTTAAAGCCATTGGTCACTGAGAGTAGCTGTGTCTTGTGTGAGTTTCAAAGGGCTCTCGTGCTGGTGTGCAGTGCCCAGTGAATATGCCCACATTTACATTATTCTTGCACATACTTGGAAATGCTTGGAAAATAAAAATGTCATGCCTTGAAAAGAAAGACTGAGCAATGCATTCCCTAAAAACAGATTATCTCATTAAAGAATGAAGGGTCTGGTAAGAGAAAAAATATGCATAGTTGCTTTATGGGACATATTTTAATTTTTTGAGGAAAAAAAATAAAATAAAAAAAATGGTTTCAATATATTTTTGGTATTGTACTGATATATCATGTAGACCCTTTCTGCTTTTCTTATTATTTCTTCCTCTCTCTCAGATAAAATTACAGTTTGAAGCACTAAATGAAACTGGCACAAAAGCAGCCATTATTAAAACTGGGCTGAAAAACGGGAAAAAAAAAAAAAAAAAGAAAAGTAATTCTGCTTTAAAAAGCATGTACAGGAAGGGTTGAGATGACTTTAGTAGGAACCCGTAGGGAATGAGGACTACACAATGAAGGAAATGGATTCCTGTGACACATAAACAAAAGGCAAATGACTAATATATTTACATATAACATGTGGTGTATTCATTGCCCACCATGGTGACAAAATTGTTTATTTCATTTATAATTTATACAGAAAAACCTTATTATATGTGTAACTAATTTGCCTGATGATAATATGCAGTAGGAGATTAGGTTTCCGTTCTATTCTGTCATTAAGAACAAAAGATTTTCAGTCTTTGGTTAATTTTTTTTTCTTACTTCCTATCCCACAGAACACACCCTATATATAGATATATTTCTCTTAAATCTTTATGATGCTGAGCGAAGTAGAAAGTAGCAAGGAACTTCTGAAAAAAAGACCCCTATAAAATCCCTCACACAGAAATCCACCTTAAATACTCTTTGCTTCTCAAATTTCTTATGGTATCAGTAATGGCATTATACTGAGAATCCCTCACAGGTAGGTGATCAGCATGTACAAAAAAAAAAAAAAAAAAAAAAAAAAAAAAAAAAAAAAAAAAAAAAAAAAAAAAAAAAAAAAAAAAAAAGAAATAGAATAAATATAGGCTCCAGAAAAGCTTTTCCCTGAGAGAAGGGAAAAAATAATCAAACATTTTACCAGAAGCAGCATTAGAATATGTGACTAGACAGTTCATCTCAGACTACAGGGAGCGGGTGGTTGGGTAGGCAGTGATGAGGGAATTATCTTGATGTATTTTCCACTGTGGCATACGAGACAGTGCAATTCTCCGAAAGGAATTGCTAGCACCAAGCCAGTAATTCCCCTCTGTGGTATTACAAAGTGTGTGTATTACAAAGAGGGAAGTGAGTGTGGGGGAGAGGAACCTGTGAAGTGCTGTACATGTTTCTGACACTGTGAAGCATGTATGACCTTGAATTAATACAAACATGCTTATCAAAGCATGACTTCTGTGTCAGGAACATGCATACATGCACATATGTTGAATTTATATGTTTGTTACCTATCAGAAAACAAAACCCTACCCTGATGTATTGTTTGGCTGTGTAGCTGCTTAACTCTTTGCAAGTCTATTTTTCATTGTATAGTGAAATCAGCCTGCTGCTGAAAAGGAGAAAAACGCTTTCAAACAATAGGGGATATTTTCCTGTTTGTCTCAGAGCTCTAAAGCACCTTTTAAAAGAGCAGATCATACCATTTCAGTCTAAAAATCTGGGCAAAGATGTCATAGTTTCTAAAGAGTGCACAGATACAAGAACTTTGTTTGGATAAAGTGACACTCAGTGTTGTGGCTATATATAAAACTGAAACTTTTGTAACCCAGATTAATGTACTGCAAAAATATCTCCTCGTGGTCACCTTGCCAGTCATCGTAGTTTCTAGACCATGAATACAGATAAGTCTGAAAGTTCAGAGAGCAATTGAAAAAGTGCACCTCAGCAAGCAGCGAGTGAGCAGGTAATGGACACTGACTGTTTTCAGGAAGATTAACAAGACCATGCAACAATATAGTCTGGGGACCAGTCAGCTGGGCAGCAGTTTTGCAGAGAAAGACTGCAAACACTCTTGTTCTGGTGGACATAAAGTTGACCATGAAGCAGCAAAATCTGCTTGCAGGAAAGATGGTGAGTGGAAGATGGAGCCAGACTCTTTTCAATGATACCTTGTGACTAGAGACAAGGCCTCAAAATGAAACACAGGAATTTCTATTTAGCCTTATGGGACAATATCAGATTGCCCGCTGAGGTTGTGGAGGCACCATTTTTCAAGTGTCAAAACCAAAAACATTCCTGGGAAACCTGCCCTTGTTGTCCTTCCTTGGGCAGCAGTGAATTGGACCAGGCGGTCTCCAAAGAGTCCTTCTGACCTCAATGATTCTGTAGTTTTGTGGTTCCATGATCTTTTTTGCACTGAGCTGCAACAGAGAGGACTGTATCCCTAAACCCTCACAGAACTGCTTTCCCTAAATTTCCACACAGCAGAAGAAAAACCATCAAGGAGATTTGTCATTTGTCAAAGTAGAGCAAAGAAAGAAGCCATTAAAGAAGGTTATCAGAAACATCCAACTGAGGTGTTTAGGGGTATCATAGGACTTTGTCCTCTGAAAGTTTTGTTTCTCTTTTCATTGCCACTATAGTGCAACACCTGCACTAGAAAGCATGTGTAAAAAGATATTCCCAGGGAAAATCTGACTGCAGTGTGTGTTCTCCAAAATATTTAGTAAAATGAAACTTCAGCACAAGCCAAAGTGTTGAATGTGTTACCTTAAAAAATTTTAATCTATTTATCTAATTTTAGTATATCATCTGCCATTGAAACTATGCAGATAAAAATGGAAGAGATGAATGAAACTGGTTTTGTCCTAGATTTTCTTCAAAGCTTATCTCCAAATAAGGCAACTCTCCTACCACTTTCTAAAAGACCGGTGCTATTAACTGGATCACAGAAATTTGCTAAAGTGGCAATGTGACTGCTGGTGTCAACAGTTTGAGTCTGGACCTAAAGATCTGCAGAAAGTATAGACAGACTTCTTTTGCCAGACAAATTGAATCCATGCAGTATTAAGAAAAGAAGGGCTTAAGGATATCACATCAGATTTTGTTCAATGTTCTAAGATAGCAGCCTAGACTTCCTGCTTGGGTAATAGAAAAAAGCAGGTTCTTCCAGGAGATGCTTCAGAGCATGTAATTGTGACTATATAAGTCCAACACACCTGAAGCTAAGTACCTAAAGGCAACATTAACGCACCAACTGCTCTTTTAGGTGGAACTATAAAAACTTGCCTAGGAAGTAACATAAGACTGTATCAGTGGTTAGTGAAATTTGACTATTTTATACATTGTTGCCCTTTGTACTGTGTCAGAAGGTGAGGAAACTACAAGTTTTGAAAAAACATTTTTTTCTAGCATTTTAAAATAAACTGGATGACAATATTTTTGATGTTATGCCAACAGATTATTGATTTTTCCCTTCTTGCATTCATTGATATTTAGCAATATCAATGTTTCTGTGACTGTGAAGATCTTCTCCACATTTTTATTCCATTGCCCTAAAGACCAGGGAAGTGTACAAAGTCCTACTAAGTCTTCAATCTAGTCCCGAGTTACTGCATTTTAGTTTGTGTGATTCAGGCTAATAAGCACTTCAACTAAAAGAATTGAATTCAAAGCATCCAAAGCAAATAAAAGGAAAGAAACACACACACACACAAAAAACAACAACAACAAAAAAAACCACCCCCCAAAAAAACCCCCCCAAAAAACCCCACAAAAAAAAAAAAAAAAAAAAAACAAACAAAAAAACCAAAAACCAACAAAACAAAAAACCCAACCAAAAAACCCAATCCAACAGAAAAGAATGTGAGGAACCATAGCAGACTGCTTGAGTGAAATCCACACATGGACAAGATTCTTCCCATGTAAATATATGAGGCTTACTGATAAATTTGATCTAAGTGGCCTTAGGCACCCAGTGTTGTTGTCAGAAAACTGGCCAAGGTGGAAAATACACATTCCACTTCAGAGGGTGGTTTGATATAAATCAATTTAATCTCTGGAAATGTTTCTGGGAATATTCATGGATTTTCTGTGTACCTTGGCCAACCCAGCTGGGCACTCAAAGTTAACTGGATTTAATATAAAGTTTGATCATACTTTTTTGCAAAATTTTGCAGGAATATAGAAAGGCAATTAATTATCCTGCCAGATGACATTGTTAATTATAATGTTTAAAATTTAGCTGCAAGTTTTTTCAAGTTACAGATAATCTTAACATAAGTCTCAGGTTTCCTCATACATAGATAGAAAGAGGCCCCATGCATTTTTAAATTTTTTAAATATATGTCTTTGAAGATAAACTCTATAAATAAAGATGGTTCTAGAAAGGTAGACTTTTGATTAGTCCAACTTAGCACCTTCTGGTTTTCTCCTGATCCTTCTCCAGCGTTTCCCATACTATGAATACCTTCAGTATCCCAATGTAACTTTGTGACAGGGACCCAGTGGGGTTTAGCTGTCCCTGCTCAACTGTCTCTACCTTGAGATCCTTGAAGTAGATCCTTGAAGTGCAACTCAACCAGCCCATGAAAAACTTGCACACTCTCATCTT
The DNA here is from genome assembly GCA_013401135.1 of Cettia cetti. Taxonomy (NCBI): domain Eukaryota; kingdom Metazoa; phylum Chordata; class Aves; order Passeriformes; family Sylviidae; genus Cettia; species Cettia cetti. The sequence continues at coordinate 41,927 of VZUI01027298.1, forward strand.
GGCAGTAGCAAACTAGTGTTTTATACTATACAGTGGTTCCACTATTGCAATGGTTCAGAAATTAATTCTACATCTGAGGTATGCAAATCACGCTCATTATGAAAATGCTGAGATCTAAGTGGCAGTCTCTGAAGAATGAGATGTAGGAACATGAGCAATACCAGCTTTCTAGAGTTGGTTGTGAGTAGTGACATCCAAAACAACAGAAAGCCGTTACATGCTTGTTTTAGCTGCCTGCCTGCCACCTTTCCTCCTGCCACTGTAGCTGCCAGAGCTGTACATGTACAAACTGCCATGTTGATGTTGTCATGGTATCATACCCATGAAGTTGCACAAGAAGAGTTGGGTATTTTTTGTTCATTGAGTACCTGAACTCCTTGGCTGTGGTAAATCAGCATAGCTCAGGTGGTTTCATCAGAGCTCTTCTGCTTTATATCAGTATATAATGTCTGTATTCACTTAGTCTCTCCTGGAAGGATTTGAAACAAACTTGAAGCCAACACAGAAGTGATCCCTTTTTCTGTCCATTTTGCTGATTTGGACATGATGCAACCTGTAGGAAATTTTAGGGTTTTTAATTGTAGCGTGTGTCCTTATTGTATTAAGTCTGTGGCCATGTAAAAATTGGACCTCCCAGCTAAAAGAAAAGAACCTAAAATGCAAACTATTTGGCACTCAGAAGCAGCATCAGGTTTGTATTGGGTGTAGGTGGCAAGGGCAACCCACCAGAGGGCACAGCTGGACCCTCAGCCATAGTGGGGGCACCTCGGGGAGAAGGCAGAGAGAGAGGAAAATAAGTGAGAAACAGCAGCGCAAACACTTGGGGTTTTTTCTGTCAGAGGAGTAGGAGGGGGATGAGGTGCTTCAGGTGTCACAGCAAATATTTCCCTGCAGCTTGTGTAAGGACAACACCAGAGCAGCTATTTCCTTCCTAGAGCAATGGAGAGCCCCATGCTTGAGCAGGCAAATATTTCTGCAAGGAGCTGGGACCTGTGGAAGAGCTCACATAGTGAACCAGGTTTATCCTGAAAGAATGCAGCCCCTGTGGAGCCCACGCTGGAGCAGATCTTGAAGGAATGTAGCCCATGGAGAGGACCCATGCTGGAGCAGGGGAAAAGCATATGGAGAGGAGCTGTTATGGACTGATTTCAGCCCTCATTCCCCATCAGGGACAGGGTACAGGAGCTGGAAACAAGACCCTGAGAAAAAAGGGAGTGGGAGAGAGGTGGTGTACTATTTTTTGGCTTTTATTCCTCACTACCCAGATCTATTTTAAATGTCTAGAGATTAATTTTCCCAAAATCAAATGCGCTTTGCCCATGATTGTAATTGGTAACTTTTCTGCCTGTATTTGTCTCAACCCACAAGCTTTTTCATCCTGTTTCTTCCCTCCGCTCTGTTTCGGAGAGGTAGTGAGTGAGCACCTGGGTGGGAATTTGAACCTTATCCACTGTGCTACTCTGCTGTGAGACATATTTGACAACTTATGTGGTCTCTAAGTCTCCCTAATTCCAAATTTTAAATTGAAATAACACTGAACCACTTCTATTCATTTATTTATCTACTTACTCTTGATGGACAGTAAATTTGTTGAAAAATTCCCTTTGGGAAGAACTTGAAGTATTAAAAAATCTAGGTCAAGTTTATGGTTTCAGAACAGAAATAAAGATTACATTTTGATAATATTTAAAAATCCTATTTTGATACTTTGAAAACAAATATTTGATCTTTTTGGTTTGAAATTTTTATTTTACTTAAAAATTTACCTTCAATTTAGAAAAATACAAGCAAATATTTATATCCTCTCCAGTACCATTGTGTATCTTAAAAGATGTTTTACAAACAAAAGATATGTTTGTCTATGCTGAACAAAATTTTGAAGTTTAATTTAGATTAATTTTTAAATTGTTTTTTCCCCTCTAAAACTGGGAAATTAAATATTCCTTGTATCATGTTATGGGGGGTGGGGAGTTGTTTTGTTTTTCCCTAAATTTCCCTTTCAATACAAGTATCAACTCAAAGTGTCTTTTATCCACTTTGTTCTGGGACTGTTCTCAAGTGTAGAATTGACTGCAGATTCTTTCCTTACTCTCATAGATGCCAATCTTAGCTGCCTGTATACTCCATTTTTTAAATTTTTTTTTTTTTTTGAGAAATAACTTGCTTGCAAACTTCCCACTTCAAATTTCCGGTGACTGTTAATGGTCATATGTCTACTCTGGCACTAGTCTTTGACTGGTAACTGTAATCCCAAATTTAGATGGTGTAGTGGGAAAAATATTTGCAATAAATCTGACATTGTGTATTTTATGAATGATTTGACTGTTATTTTCTTGAAACTCTTAATAATGTCCTATCTTCATGTGGCAGTATGAGAATTCAGTTTACTTTTCAAAAGAAAAAAATCAGCCTTAGCTATAAAGCTCATGAAGAAAACCTCAAAAATTAAAACCAAGTTAACTTCTGCAAATTATTCTTTTAAATCTCAAAACTGTAGTTCAATCTTACTTTATTCTTAATTTTTTATTCTCTTGGTCTAACAAGTATTACCTTACCAAGGGTTCATGAATATTCTAAGCTTAACTAAAACATTATGCATCTTTGTATCTTTGTTTTCTTTTCAGATTAATTTCTTTTATTTTATCTTATTGCCCACCTAACATATACATGCCTGCTTAGCAGAGAAGCCAAGGGAGATTCCTTACACAGATGAAGCATAACTGAGAGAGTTGCAACATTCTTTTGCCAGGTTCATGTTCTCTGCTCTGTCCATATGGCAATTTTGGCCCGTGGTGAAACCACAGCAGGAGAAACATGAACTGCAAATGTTACCTAGGTAGGAGACCGATGGGGCAACCCAATCCAAAGATGGCATTAGTCTCAGGGGCTGTACTCTACACTGCTGAGTAAATACACCACCTCTGGCCAGGAAAGGCTTCTCCATTTCACTACAAACTATGAACTGTAGCTCCATGTGAGTGAGGTAGAAGAAGGTGTAAATTGAATTCTTCAATAGTCATGAAAAAAGTAGTTTTGGTACTTGGAATAGAGCACCAGGGAGATCAGTCTGGATCTGACACTGACTTGCTCTGTGAGTGCTGAGCTCTTCTGAACCTTTTTCTTTAGATGTTTCTTTCTCTACCCTTAATGAAGATGAATGATCCCTAATGCAAAAACCCTCCTATAAGGCAGCATCAAGAACTGAATAGGTCAAACATTCACTTTTAAGTGATTTATGCACTGGATATTTGCCTATTGCAAGCTATGTCAAGAGCACTAAAATCTCTGTATGCTTCCTATTGTGCCAAAGTAGTGACTTTGGATGTAAAAATATGGACTTTAAATAAGTGTGTACAAGTTATATCTATTTCAAATGGGAAAACACACAAGTGATGAAAATAGAGACAGATAAATATTCAGGCTACACTATATATGGGATTGCATTATATATTGACAAATGGATAAAGGAGAACTGGCTGTCCTGGGGTTTCCTAATGAGATATGGGCTCCGTTACTTTTAGGTCACCCTTGTGAATCCCAGCAAGGTCAGGAACTAACAAAATGTGGCTTGAATTGGCAATGGCAGTCCAGTTCCTTACTGCCAGATGTTCAGATAATAAATGTAACTACAGTGACTGGCAGCATACTATAGCCTTGTCAGAGAATCCAAATTAGTTTCCTCATCAGCTACTGAGAAAAAAGCCATGGAAAAGCAGTTCCTTCAAAAGCTGGTCTGAAACATGTGAGGAAGTTCCAGAATATCTTCTTGTGCTGTATCCCTTCTGCAGATGCACAAAGGACTCCCCGTTCTACAGCTATCAAATCAAAGCTAATTTAATTTCCATCGCAAATTTAAAACAACAAGAACATACACCAGTTTGTGCTAACATTGACCATGAGAGGGAATAAGCAGCTAGTACATCAGTCCTTTCAGCTGGGATTTGCTCTTCATCATAATTCAGTATGTAACAGTAAACCAAGACCTCACTATTCAGAGTTTATTTGCTGTGATATTGTCTTAATATCAGAGGCTCCTTCCGGTGGACTAATCAGCCCTCTTTATTAGATGCAATTGTATATTCATGATCCTATTGGGATAGAAAGGTTTTCTATAGTTTCATAATAAAAATATGTGCTAGGGGGGTCTCCTTGCTCTTGACTTCTTACATGAAGAAAGAGGAAGAGTGGGCATAATTTACCCACAGGTAAAGTAAAAACTATAAGGTAAGAGGCCTTTCCATGCAATATACTGCTCAAATGTAATAATCCCTGAGATGCTTATTTTAGTAAATGAATCAGTCACTCTGAGCCAAGGAAGGGAACCATCTATTACCGTGCTATAAATGTTAAAGACCCTATTTAGAGCCTTTATCTCTGGAAGAAACAGAGCCATTTTTGCTGATACTTATATGAGAACAATGACGGTACCTCACTAAGTTGTGAGTAGATGTTACAATTGCAGTTTGCCCAATTCATTTTCAGTGGTCATCAGGGAAATTCATCTAAAACTACCAAAAAAACATAGATATGTTTGCATCATATTAATAAGAAGAGAAAGCAAGGTAGCTGCCAATTGGCAGCAGAGTATGTTTTGGTGGTTTGATAAGGATACTAAAGAGTTTATGATGTGACAGATGTTTCACTACACTATTGTGAAATGAATAGATTATGAGAAGTAATTAGATGTACATTGGAATCAATGCTGTTATCATCGAGGCCTTCGGGCGATGCAATAGATGAGAGTCATGGCAGCAGGTGGTCCAATGGCTCGGAGACAGGAAGACACACCGCAGGAGACTGAGTGACAGGTTTCACAGATCCAGGGGGTGAGAGATCTGAGCTATTGCCTGCATTTGTAATCTTTACTCATGTATAAATAATAACAACTACACTATTGACTTCATATGCTATGTCATACCCTCTGCTCCCCCCTACATACACACATACACAAACATATACAAACACACACACCTATGCACACATATTCTGCAACTTTCCCCCTCAGTTAAAGCTACTCTTTTATTTTCACAGGAAAAAAAAAACCAACCAAAAAAAAAACCAAAAAAAAAAAGCATTCATCCCTTTGATTCCAGTGCCAACACAATGCTCTTTGATTAAAACACTTAAACAGAAAACCTGGCAAGGGCTTTGAATACAGTGCAGTGTATTGTGTGCCTAGTGCAGAAATGTATGTGCACTTTCCATGCGAGACTTAACAGAAAGTGAGGTTCAAAAGACACAGTTCTCATTAGGCTGCTCTTTTTCAAGCTTTTCCTTATTTTCTGGTTTTTGTCCAGCAGGTCCCAAACAAGAAATCGTTAGTATACTGTGTGAATTTCCTTCGCAAAGGAACTAGCAAGCTGAGTCATCAAGATAGATAACATGCAAAATCTGCTGACTCTGGGGAGATTTGGGTCCTGACCCAGAACCTCAGTTGTTACATGTCCCCTGAGCTTCAACCTGGAACTTCTGAGCTCTCCTGCACCAAGTGGAGTGGATAATAGTGGAGACCTAAGGTAAGTGTCACTAGCAGTCAGCCTCTGACTCCATGAGTGGTTTGAAGTAACAGGAGGTGGCTCTGGAAAGCCCTTTGGTGCTGCTACTTGTGAATCCTTGCCTGCAGTTTTTTTTCTGTGAAATCTTTTATTTTATTGTTGATGAGAGTGACACTATGATTAAAGGGAATATTGAGACATTAAAATGTATATTTCAATATTCTGAGTGTAAACATAAATACCAAGATTTTTCTTTGAGATGTATGTATGAATATCAATGCATATATAGTCATATGTGTGATGTGCATTTAGATAAATCTTTTGTTCTGTACGAATACCTACCATGGACAGAGATATGTATAATTTAAGGTGGTGAAAGGAAAGAAATCCAATGTTACAGAAAAGACTAATACTTAACCACAAGCTTTAAGTGATGAACTATGATGGGTCTTGCTAAAGAAGGATATAGGGCAAAGCCATCAAGTATGTATATGATGTATATGTACATGTACATGTACATGTACATGTACATGTATATGTATATGTATATGTATATGTATATGTATAAAGCATGACAAAAAACCTTGGTATAGTATTGCAATTTAAAGAAACTTAACCTATCTTACAAAAAACCTTTAGGAACATCTGAGTAGGTGTCTTTACACTGATAGCTATGTTTAGACAGATTGGTCTGGGGAAAACAAAGAGGTTGGGTCATTGTACAAATACAAGATAATACCCTGAGATCAGAAACATATGTTTTCCCTGTGTGAAAGAGTATACAAACAATTATCTTCTTATTAACAAATATCTCCTATTGCTACTGTCTCCCAGAACCATATACAACTGTGCCATTCTACCATCAGAGAAGTGAAGAACCTGTCAAAGCTGTTGAGCCAGCTTTCAGCAAAGTAGTGCCTCCATGGGCCTAACAATGTCAAGGAACAAGTTGGAAATCAGACAGAGCTTGTCCGGAAGGATGGGACTGCAAAACCAAATTCCCCTTCTGAAAACCTTGGTCACTGTGTGTGCATTACCTGCTAGACTAAGTTAATTCAAATGGTGAAGCCTCAAGAGACTGATGCAATTGGGGTAGCCAATCTATATCAGAAGAGGTGAGGAAACCTATTGCTTGGTTGATTGAATCTGAATGAGGTTCAATTTTCTGTACTGATAACCTCCTTTTTAATTCTTTTGTTCCTCTTCTTTCCAAATTATCTACACCCTCAGGTACTCTGAAAAAAATGAGATCTTACCCAGTAATATTCATGCTTTTTGTTGGCCTGTATTCAACCCCGAGAGGGTGTGAGCAGCACCACTAAGTGGCGTACTCAACTGCCCGTGCCAGGACTGAACCAGCCCTGCTAAACCCAGAATATCAAATTCCTTTTGGGTCTTTGCTCAGGAAGAGCTTGGTAACCATGACCAAGCTTGCACTTAGTGAAATAAATTGCAATTTTTAAACACATTAAAAATAAGTGTTTGTCTTCTTTAAATTGTACAGCAACATACATTGAAAAATAGAAAATCCAGAAAAGAAATGCTGTATTCTTCTAAATATGAATTCTAAGATCCTTAGTTTAGTACTCCTTAGTTTAGTACTACAAGATAGGCAGACAGGCATATGTTCCCATTTTTTTGACTTTCAAGTGTCTTAAGTATTGCCAGAAACTATATTCAGTTTCTACCATCAAGGCCACCTGGAGGTAAGTCCTCCTAATCAGATTTCATGGGTCAATGCAATGCCTGGAGAGGAGGAAATTCTGACTGCAGCTCTCTCGCTCTTCTAGCAGGAACCAAATCACTGTGGGGCATTGTCTTAACAGTATTGACATTTCCGACTTTTAAAAAGGAACTGGCTCACAGTCACCCCTGGATGTCTCTGGTGTCAATATAGAACCCAGGGGAACTGTGAGGTCTAACAGCCTTTCCCAGATGCTTTCCCTGTTCCCCTGTCTTCATATTGTATAGCAGGATTAACTCTATCCCAGCTAAAACCAGTGCAGGCAGTAAGATCACAAAGGAAAAGTGCCCTCCCTGCACACACCAATATCCGCCCTTCAGGGATATCCTTCATATCAACCTTCTTGACATTTTCTCCTAGCCTTCCTTGTTCATTTGTCTGGTCTTCCTTAGCTTGCCTTTACTTACATCTTTTTTCTCTTTGGTTCTCTTGGAGCCCACCACCAGGTCATATCACTCTTGCATTTTTGTCACATCCATGCACATCTAGCATGGTAAAAAAAATGAACAGAAAGGAGAAGCTCTGGAAGAAAAACGACTCTGAAAATAGCAGAGAATGTCTCAGTAACTTCAGCAGCAAAATCCTTTATGTTCATACTCTGCCTCTAATTAAATATTGAGATCCTGTTGAAAGTTGTATCCTTCATAAATGCTAGCAAGTGATTACATAGCTGTAAGAACCTGTAAGGATAATCATGCAGGTCCTTTTTTCAGCAGAATGATAAGAGTCATACTTTCAGCAACAATGTTACCTTAACTTGCAAGTTATTTGGGATAGAACCTGTGAATTCTTATGTTTAGCTAAAAAGGCCCTTACAAACATTGGACAATATGGGATAATAAACAATAATAATCTTCCAACATTAGGTATTTTACAGTTAAGGTTCAAAGGCTCTTCCACTGTGAAAATGTTGTTGAATCATCTACCATTTGCTGAAATTCCTGAGAAAGCCTGTGCCTAGGGGATAAAAATCAGGTGAGGAAGAGTTTGAGGTTAATTACACAAGCCTTTTTAAAGTTGCTGTGTGATAATAATTAATATGTACTTAGCTCTTCTTTAGGTTTTGCTGCAGTCCTGGCTTTCTACCATATGTGAGGTTCTTTTTGTCCTGTCACAAGTCCTTTTTTTTCCAGAGGGTTGTCCTATATAACCATTTATTTTTGAGGAGGACTATTTTACAGGCTCTTTTTGCCACAATGCCACAACATTTCTAATTCTAAGGAACTATGTCTTGTAAATGCCCAGCAAAGTGTTATGAATATTACATGTATCTAAGGCTAATTTTTTAAAACTTTCTTTAAAAATCTCTGCTCTTCCATTGCATGTTTTTCTCTACACATGAAAATGTGCACACAGAGTCATATTCAAACACATATTTGTGCATATAAGATGTACAGCCAAAGACAAACAAATTACACTAATTTGTCCAATCTTTTACCTGCCATCAGTTTAATGGCAAAGTCTATTTTCATGGTAGCACTGAAAGAATAGACTTTAGTATTTGAAACGCACTGTGGGAGACTGACAATGGCAATGCAGGACTAGTAACACTGTGATGTCAGTGCAGAGCATATCAAGCACAGGGTCACTCATCACTGGTATCTCCTTGGACAAATTTTTTTGTGCAGTTTCACTTTCCCTTTCTGTCCTTCAGATAGAAAGATGCCATGGAGAAATGTATTTCTATAAAATCATACTTCTCAAAAGTCAGACAAGGTTGTAAGAAGAATATTTGATGCAAAAGCTGCAGTAAATGCTGAATTTTCAGAATGTCTTACACATATAGAAGGTGATTATTTGCATATCACTGTGATTCACCACATCTTTTCCTAGGATAAATAATATTTTCTGATCTAAACTACACACAGATAGAAAGACATTTAAAAGTCAATATTTTCTGCTCTGGAGCTTAGGCTACCAAAAGATGTATGTTGGATTGTTCATGTACCACAGCCTGGAAATGCCTTCTGTATGCAGACTCCAGCAACTCTGTTTTGTTTGAATAACTCATGTTCTCCAATCTTCTATAAACCCAAAAGTAAATTAAAAAAAAAGAAAAAAAGAAAACCCTGGTTCTTCATATTTTGTTTTTACATACTTGTCTTATAGTCTGATTACTGAGAAGCATCAGAAAGGCAATGAGGATGCTCAAAGATTTCTTGTGGATTAATACAACTTAACTTTTATACATAATGAATGCCTGTCCAAAGGCTTGTTGAGTTACCAGGGCAACACCTGACTAACTCTGATTAGGGCCTTATCCCAAGGAAGTAACAGACAAAAAGATATTTTAAGAGATTTATGAATTCAGCAAGTGCGAAACCCCAAAGATATTGGGCTGACATTCCTTAGTTTCCTGACAGAGCAAGAACATTGCTGAATCTCTGGGCTTACTGTGGTGGTTGTTTTTTCTGCTTTTTATCTTTGATGACCTATACATGAAGGTCTTCTTGTCTGGTGCTAAATGTAATGACAAGGTATAAGCTGTCCTGTAATTGCAGGACTGTTTTTCCTGCAATTTCAGGGCAAACCTGTTGTCAGTGTTCAGTTGCAGGTAAAAGTTTGCTCTGCAAACTTATTAATGGAAAATGGAGTATAACTAGCTTATACAACTAAAAAATTTTGGGATTTTGAAGGAATATGAACCACAGAATAATCATGAAAGATGATCTACAACTGGACACCTCTGCAGCTACTAAAAAGGTATCATACCTAACATTGATCCTAGTCAATGACAGAACTTGTCTTGCACTTTACTAATACCTGAGATCAAATAGAAAGAAATAATTCACCCTGCTCTCCTGACTCTGAATTTACTGAAAAAATATCAAAATATCTACCTATGGAACTATCTAACATATTAATCTAGTAATTTTAATAGTGGAGTAACTCATGTGAAGTCAATGGAGTCAAATTGGTGTGAATGAAGAGGGGATAAACTCATTCACAAAGAGTTAAAGTCAGTGGTGAGTACTAGGATAGACCCTTAGCAGGTGATTATTTAGAGACATTCACTCTATAATAAGAAATAATGTTTCATAATGCTGTTAATCCTCTCCTGGCATTCCATTCATTGGCACACAGCAATAAAGCTAGGCACTTTGTCAGGATCATTTAAGTAAACATAGTAATTTCATACTTGCATTTAATATTGGAACCACTAATAGGTGCTATGTTCAAAAAAGCATAAACAAACCACGAGACCTGCTAATCAAGGTAAGAGCCATATGTACAAAACAAATGGAGTCTTCCTCACCTTTGGCTTGAGAAAACAAAAAAAAAGGGATTTCAGCAGGATTGCCTTTAATCCAATTTACTTTGGATTTAATCTCCAAAACAAGGCTGGCCTGCTAATTCCCAATTATAATGGCACATGTAATCAGAGTCCTCATTAACAAAGGCTGACTATATTGTCTATTAGGAATGGAAATCTGAAATGCAAATTCGGCAAATCAAAACATTAAATGAGCTCTACCCAAGATGCTTAGAGCTCCTGCCAGGGCAGCGCATGCTGGCCGACACCTGCCCTGAATTCTCCCTCCAGCTGAATGTTTCATTCTGTTCCAGTCTTTGCCTCCTAATTGACCTGCTTATGATCTCTGCTACAATTAACATATGCTTATTAGTAATGGCTGGTTAAAGATTTCAAACTGCCGCAGTTTACAAAGTCTAATAGAGATGGCACACCACAGGAACGATGAGACCACTGTTTTCCTCATCAGCCGTGTCATAGTGGTTTGGTTTCATGTGATTCAAATGAGATAATTTTTCACATCATCTGATGTCTGAAAACCCATTCTAATTGAAACTGGAAATCTGCACACAAAGTGGCTTAAGGCACTAAATGAAAATCAGTTAGGGAATAGGATTTTTTTTTCCCCTGTAACCACATGTTTAGTGGCAATGGGAAAAAGATTTTTTTAGAAAGAAGGGGACGAGGAAACAAAGAGGGAAAGGGAAAGCTAGTTTGATAACAAACAAGAAAATACCCTGCCAGAGATTTTTGGTTAAATTCCTTCGTTCTTTTCACAGCTGTAAATAAAGGTTTATAGACAATGAATCACCAGTTTATAGATAATGAACTGAAGGATTTTTCTTAATATGTTGCAGAAGAAAAGAATGATTCTGTTATTTCCAGAGTATTGATTACTATTATTTTTGTTTGTGCTCCTTATCTAGGAAAACATTCCTAATTAAAACAAACAAGTAAACCAAACCAACCAAACAACCAAACACAAAAAACCCCACAATGAATTGTCACTTAAATATGCAAAAGGATGACTACTATAATACTTGCACTAATGTTAGGGTAATGTCATATTACCTGCACTTTCTTATATGAAAAAGATCATATTACTGCTGATTTGGCAGGTCAGTCTACTTTCATTAAATTTTACTCTGTTTTCAATGTTTTTCCATATTACGATCTCCAGCCTGCAGGAGCCAATGGGCAACAAATATATCTCTTCCACCTGGTTTCATTCCAGCTTCATTAGCAATGCACTAATACAGCAATTATGTCTAATTCTCTCTCCTAACTGCATTATTATTATTTATCTAAGGTTTCTTGCTGACCATATTCGTTCCTATTAATTTTGTTTCTTGATTTTGCTTGATCATAATGCATTCTTAAGGAGACGATTGGGCATTTCACAATCCTTCCTTTTGTATTCTTCTCTTTGATTATATAAGCCACTTATCCCTTTGAAGTCTCATACTGCCAAAATCCCAGAGGGCTGGGAAGAGGTCAAGAAAATATTTGGGTCTTGTGTTTTGCTCCTATAACCACAGCCATTTCCACTTCTTACATACAAATGCAGGCAAAAATTTTTTTGTGGAGACTTTAATCCTGGTACCAAAGAAATTCAAGGGCAATTTCATCTTATTTTCCTGAAGGACATTTCCTAAAACTAATGTTTCATTCTTCATTAAAAAACATATACTCAACAACATATTCTTGAACCCAGGATAGAGAATTGTGTTGTTGCCATAATCTGCACATGCTTTGCAAAGGCATAACAGACACTCTCTGCTCTCTGCCTATTGTATTTGACAGTTTAAGTCAGTCAAATACAATAGGCAGAAAAGACTAGGTTCCAGCAAAGATAAGGAGAACACCAGAGAGCAAATTCATGTTCAGATGCACTGTTGAATTGTGGGCTTCATGAAAGGATCTAAAAGAACTGGAGGATATAGTTCAGTTTGTAGGAAAAAATATTACTGCAATCTATAGGAAAATGCATACATTTGAAGGAAAAAGAAAGAAACAAAGATATCTCCTTAAGGCTGGCACTAAAATTCTCATACTTTCTCTTTTGTGGACTTTTTTTTTGGAGAGTGATGACCCCATTGACTTTCATCTTCATCTTGAAGCTAGTGAAAAACAGATAGCCTCATGTAATTGAACTGAATGAGATTGTAGTGAAAGAAAAAATTATGTACTTCTTGAAAAGAAAATGCTCCCATGCCTCTCAGCTTCATGGCCATTATAATCAGCCTTGTGCTCTTTTTAACAAGTTAAGATTAAAACTTATAGGGCTAAATACAGAGCTAGCATATTCAGCTGCAGAGCTCCAAAAACTTTTGCTGCCCTTGCTGTGTTTGGCTATTAACTTTATAGGATGTAGACTTGATCCTGTTTATATTAGAACTACCTTTTCACTTTCCGTTTCCCCTGCAGCTAGAAGCATAATTAACACAAGAGTGGGATTTAATTTACTGAAAATTAGCTAAGTAAAAGTCAGGGCTCTCACTTCAAGTGCTCTCCAAGGCTCATTTTCTAATCAGCAGAGGGAGAGGCATAACCAGGATGCAGTTCAACCCATCCCAGGATGGGTATTGAAGGTAGGGAGATGAGTCGGTGTTTTCCATTTCTTCTGATTTTAAAGGAAGGCTCAACTGTAACTTTAAACTGTTCACTTGATTTTAAGTAGCTCCTGAAAGAATGGGTTATGATATCCCGCAGGAACATAACTTCACAGTGTGTGAAAAGGGATGTAAGAGGAATAAGAATCCAGCATTTTGAACACAGTATTTGGTGCAGGAGGTTTCCCACTGCTCTTTCTGCTGCCATTCAGCCTGGTACCATATTTCCAAATGGATTTATTTAAAGAGTTTCCTACATTTTCTGCTATCTGAAGTGAGTGCTGTTCTAAGTATTTTACAGGAAGGCTATGACACGTGTTTAAAATTAGCAATATTCTTTGATTTGATTTCACAACACCTCCAACTGCACAGTAGCATATTTATCTTGGCCACACTAACTTTTCAGAACAAGAAACTGGAAGTGGCAATTTTACAAACTCATGGATCCGGATTCTGAAGTGAGTCCTTGCCTGTGCTGTTTGGGCATCAAGAAAAATCTAAGGGAGAAAAGTGAGTACTCAGTCTTTTCAGTACTTAGGATCAAATCAATTGCAGAATAACATCTTATGATTGTTCATAAGTTCACACCTAAAATAACTTCTAATTCCTGTCTATTCATTGTGTTTGACACTGAGCTTTGTTAGAAGTACTTAGACTCCTCTGTGGCTTGGGATGGATTCTTGAATAAAAATTTTACTAAAACCCCAGGAAAACTGTGCACACCATAAACCAATATAGAATGTTATTTGCATTTATTTTCATCCAGGCATATACTTTGAAGGATAATTTTTAAAGTTTACTTTAAATGTAACAAAATTAAATTAAGATTATGAACCCAGTATGAATTAAAATGGAAGGTTTTGCCTTTTTCACTATCAAAACTTTTGAAATATGAAAACAATATCACACAGATGCTGGTACATTTCCATTGATAGAAGAAAACAGTCATATAGTTGAACTCTGGCCCTGGTACATAGTTTCTGCAATTGAATAAAGATTTAGGCATTTGACTGAAAACAGAGTTTAGTTCCATCCTTTTTCTTCCCAAGTAGCCCAAAATATGGTGTCAGAAAGGTTTTTTTATTTTTATTTATTTAAAAAATAAATTGCAATACTAAAATATAATTTTTCACTCCCACACATACCATTATATCTGGTGTTTCATGTAACACGTATGGTTCTTCCTACAAATAACACCAAACTTTTTTTCATTCTCTGCATGGTGACATTTGCTCTTCTATGGATTCATTCAGCTAGACCTGTGTAAATCTGGCTTATCATTCAAACTTTGCTATAGACCTTCACAGCAGTCAGGGATACCTCATTTAATAGGATCTAACCTGAAGAACTGTAAAAAAACAAAAATCCAGAGTGAAGTTGATGTGAATTAGCTTCTACCTCAGAAATACAGGTGCATAATTGCTTAATCACTGTGAGCTCCAGTTGACCACTTTTTTTTTTTTTTTTTTTTTTTTTTTTTTTTTTTTTTTTTTTTTTTTTTTTTTTTTTTTTTTTTTTTTTTTTTTTAATGAGAGAAGAAAATACTTCCTAGTTTTGCAGTTTTTTGGAGAATGTGTTTCTTCTTATTCATGAAGTACTTGGATACTGTGGTAATGGAAGCCCAGTAGACACAAATGTGTTCCTGTTCTGCAGCTGCTAATGAAGTTAGCTCTTGCACATGGAGTTATCTGTCTCTAAAGGTGGAATAGTGGCAGCAGCTAACAGGGACAGCTGAATCTGTATGGGCACTCGGGGATTTTCTCTTGCTGTTCGTAGGACAAATAGTGACAACTTCTGCTCACATGTTCCTTCTTTCCTGATTGTGTGGTAGGTTATATGCCTGATTAAATTGCTATATTCCAAGGAAAGTCATGTAATATATTTGTAGTAAAATCACTCCAGATTGTAAGTAAAAGTTAACATTCATTTCAATCCTTGAAAACCATAGGCTTTTAACACCAGATGGAGCTTAACTTGCAATGGAATCATGATCTAACAAGTAAATCTGAATGTACTTTTTAAAATGAAGTTACTTTTTGGTAGGAAGTATATTTGTGTTGTCATATACATTACTGTTACAAAGAGCAAACTTTCTGAACATTAATGATTAAAATTTGTTTTCAGCATGTAGACTTTCACCAAACAGACTATCACAGTTGACCTGGGACCCTACAGTATGTCAGGTCAGTGCTGTGTGGCATATGTGCATGGGGTTTAGACCGGGAAAGTAATTATTCTGTTGGATATTGGATACTGAATTTCCTTATATGCACTGATATATTTACATGTAATTAAATGCCTAAAACATGAGGAAAAAAGAGAGAACTTTCATATTTTTTCTTTTTTCATTTTCATTTTTGCAGATGCTATGTTACAGAACAGGCAAGAAAACAGGAGCAAGTGGATGAAAGTACCATCTTCTGATTTTCCCATCATGTAAGCTAAAACTGTTCAGATGAAAAATTTTTTACTATTATTTTTAAAGGAAAGAGAAGGAACTCACTCCTGGGATTTGACTTTGTATGCCAAGCTCATGCCTTGAAATAGAATTTTAAAAATAGAAAATCTTGTATATATTGTAGAATAAATGGTGCCGCTTTAATAAGAACACTTGGAATGCAAATGAGTCCTGGAACGAGTGTGAGAAAGTATACCCAAAATGAAAGAGAAAAGAAGAAAGCAACATAGAAGATGATTTATTTACTACCCCTCACTTCCTAATTATAATTATTTTTGCACTGTGACATTTTCTCCAGCCTTTTTGTTTCACACTATCATAACTAAAGCGATGAAGGGGCTGTTAAATAAATATGTGATATCATCTGTATTTTCAAGATCAGGGATGTTAATCATGGAGTCCCTGGTAAATTCCATTTTGCGCTACCAACATTTCTTAGCTTCAAAGAATTAAGTGCCTTATTAACACAATCAAAAATTATCATTCCCCAATCTCTCAGAGGACTTGCTGCTACAAAAACTACCAAGGCACTGAAATCTTAGTCCTTTCAGGACTGTAATGTTTCCATTGCAGCAGCACCTTGCTGTGCTAGGGATGTCAGGGAGCAGAGCTCTCTTGTTCCAGGCACCGTGCGCACTCGTCAGAGGAGCACCCCGTGCTTTTGCATAGTGACAGCCCATGTGTCATGTTCAGAGAGGAATTCATCTTTCCATAGCATAAGCATCAAAAATGGATATCATGAAGTATTCACCCAAGGTGCTTGTTTCCTTTTATGGATTGGAGAAGATGCCTGGAGTGGTGATCTTACACAGGTGGACCTACATGTAAAGATATGTAGTTGAGGGCAGATAAATGCAGTCAAAGGACACATTCTTCTGGCGCTGTGCAAACATAGAATCAGAAAGATAGTCCTGTGCTCTGAACTCTTGAGTCCCCATCTTCTGGTGATGATAGACTCCTTCCCCTTAACCACTTCAATACTTGAAGCATTTCTGGATTTGCCTTGTCCAAGTTCCAGACCTTCTGAAGTAATATCCAGAGTACTTTCTCTATTATGGAAAAACAGTACCTAAACCAAAATGGCAATGATTTCCCTAACTGGCTTCACTCCTTATTCTCCATGCAAAAGGTGAGACTGCTAACACATCTGCTTACTTGAATATTTTCATCATTACACCCATTACTAAAAGAAAAACAAATAGCACCTCCACCTCCATCTATTTTCTTATATAATAGAATGTAGTCCCTCTTTTCTATACTGCTTTGCTAAATTAATGACTATTATCTAAAAATAATGAACACATAAGAGGGCAAAAAGAATTTTTAAGAGGGTAAATGATTGCAAATACCCTAAAATACATCTTAGTTTATCATTACAATAATATTAATGCTACTCTAAGTTCTGAGAACATTAAAGGCAATATATGAGTTCTGTGGCATATAAATATGGGTAAGAATTACATCTGCAAAGTCTTCATTTTTTGGTGGACTTCATGGAAATGATCATGCACACTGTTTCCCCAAACCATGACCAAATGTGCTAGCAACATGAATATCTCAGCATCTGAAGACAATTACAAATTTTTTTTTTCTGTATATTTTGGGACCTCTCTGTGCACTTTTAACACTGTTCACACACAGATAAATAGAGAGCAGATTACCAGTCTATAAAAAACTTTTAGAGGTTCTGAATCTATTATAAAGCATCATTATGTTTTTCTAAATATGAAACATGAATGAAGAAGAAGAAAAGACATAAAATTAAGATTGATTATGAAAAGTCAATTTTCATAGTGATTTTGAGACTTTCATTCCTTCAGCAAAGTCATTGGTGTAGAGGTTTTACCATATCTTGTAGGATTACCTTTGTATTGCTAAATCAGTGTAGCTTATTTAATTAGTACCAGAATTGCCAGCAG
This sequence comes from Cettia cetti, assembly GCA_013401135.1. Classification (NCBI taxonomy): domain Eukaryota; kingdom Metazoa; phylum Chordata; class Aves; order Passeriformes; family Sylviidae; genus Cettia; species Cettia cetti. The sequence continues at coordinate 59,408 of VZUI01027298.1, forward strand.
CTAGGTCAGCTAAGAAGATATATTCCCCTGGCATATGAATACTGAAATAACTTATATATTGAATACTGAAATAATATATTAATATAATCTATTAGAGTGTTAAACAGAACTGTAAGGGAAAATGGTTTTCATTATGTGATTTTTTGAAAATGTAAAATTTTTTCCCTTTTCGTTGTCAGGACAATTCTGGTTTTCTGAAACTGGTTTTTGGCACTTTATGTGGTGTTTTCTGGGGGATCTTTTCATTAGTAGAGAACCTGATGCTTTTTGCAGTCATTGGATAATAGGAAGACATGTTCAAGTCTGTTATTCAAATAAGGAAGAGCAAAAATATTAATCTATACCCCATAGAAATATTTGATTTCAGTGGGTTATCTCTTCTGGTAGAGATCACTGGGCAATAGACAAGAGTCTAAATGTACAACAGGTTAGGACAGTTAAGTTAAACAGGAAGTTAAACACCTTACCTCAAATACCTTTATTTTTCTATATCCTCCCCCCCAAAAAAAATCAAAACAAGCATTACCACTGCAATTCTGTAAACAGATATACTGAAGTCATCTCCACAGTCAGGGGATGCACTGTTTATGGGGTCACTTGTAGCCAATGCTTGGCACTTCCGGGACACCCAGCTTAGGTGGCTGGGGAAAGTCACAGTTTGGAAGTACCTATCTTTTACCCTTGATTGATGGGGTGAATATCTCCCATGGGCAGTAAACTATCTCCCATATAGTAAAATATCTCCCATGGGTAGTAAAACACAGGTTCTCTGCTGGAACGTGATTAGCACATTATATGTACTGCAGAAAATATTGCAGAAAGCCACACAGACATGTTTGAAGAAATATAAATAATTGTTGGTCGGGACTCACCACTAGACATGACAATTGAGAAAGCAGCTAGGTTAGGTGGCCACTACTTCATCAGCCATAATTGCCTTTTTTTTTCAGGAGGACAGCTGAAAATCTCCTAACTCTTATGTGAAGATATGCGATTTATATGTGGTAATATTTTTTTTTCTGTTGATCCGTGTTGTTGTTGATTTTAAGAGCTCAACCTACTGGAAGTAGTCAGTTCTTAAACATATTTAATTAAAAAACAAGATTAAAAAACCCCACAAAATTCGGATATCTTTTATAAGCATAGTGAGGCATTGGAACAGAGAAGTTGCCCAGAGAAGTTATGGATGCCCCATTATTGAAAATGTTCAAGGTCAGGACAGATGGGACCTTGAGCATGTGTCCCTGCCCACAACAGAAGACTTGGAAGTAAACGATCTTTAAAAATCAGCAATAGAATTTGACTGCTGTCTTTTTATAACAGTGAATGCTAATAATTTATTATGTTGTTATATTTGTCTCTTATGAACACGGGACTGTCAAAGTACTCACAATGTACTTAAATACCACTCACCTTAATTTTTAACAGAAGAAAAAATGGAGACAGAGAAAACTACAGTACTCTTGCAGGAGGACAAATGTCAGATTAATGACAGAAAATTACAGTCTAGTAACTGGGACATTTTGTTCTTTTATTTTTCCATTTTATCAGTGCTCATTGCTTTTCCCACGCCAAGGAAAATTCTGGAAAACATGTACTGAGAGTTTTTCCCTAGGTGTTTCAGAGTCTTAGTCCCCTGTTAAGTCTTGAGTAAGCATCTATATCATCAGTATAAACTTCATTTTACGGGAAAATTAATGTTTGCAGTTTTCAAAGCTTTTTTTGTGTTTGCATGTGGTTTTGTTTTTCTTTTTGCCTAATTTCTTTCTGTGGATTGTCAAAGGGACAGTTATTACTCTGGGGATGATCCCTATTTTTCACCCTTAGCTCAGTCTTTTTTTCTTTCTTATCTCTGCAGCGCTCACAATGCCTTTTTAGTATTTGCTCACAGAGTTCTGTGTTCCTAGTGGGACATGGTGTGTAGTTTAAATATGTTTCTCTCCTGATATTCTAAATGACATCCAATTGACCTCATAAATGTCTTATGAGACCAAACAAACTCCATGCTCGAACAAAAACTGTCAACCAATTCTACTTTGCTTGTCCTCAGGCTGCTCTGGCATGATGCCATAAAGCATCAGTATTGATATTTTGTGGCATTCAAATTGTAAAGTACCTAGGCTAAGCAATAGGAGCAGAGGTATTAATACAATCTGGCCATGTCACTGATAATTACCCCAATATAAACTAAATTTATAGCACACAGTACCTTTGGTATGAATTGGCAGCAGGCATCAAAGCTTTTCTTGACATTATCATGTAAACCTAGGAGGCATATAGCTAGCATTTTGTCTAAGGGATTTTATAGAGAAGCATAAGAGCTTCAGAAAAACTTCTGCATAGTTTTTTTACAGCCTTCATCAAGATTTGTTTATTGTCAATAGTGACTTTTACCACAGCAAAAAAAAAAAAAAATTCTTGTAATGTTTTATAATTTTAACTGAATAAACTCATAAATGTATTCAAAGTGTCAGGGAACACAGCCACACTAAGCAGTATAAGATAATGTGATAATTCAGCTTAAAACTATGCCTGTAGTTTTCCAGATTGAAAGCAATTTCTTTATAATATGGAAAACAGAATCTATCCGAAGGGAGCCTTTTATGCTATACTTTTACGTTAAAACTTATCAAGTGTCTGGGGAAATGTGTTCTTGAAATCCCGTCATGATCCATGTGTCATTGAAGACAAAGATCCAATGTGCTATGGAAATTTCTTGATGCATATTATGAGCTGTTGTTTGCCATAGTGTCTGGATAATCCTGCTTCATTTATTGGAGGGCCATTTCAGCTGCACTGTCAACAGCCTCAGATGATCGGGTCACCTTTCCCTATAAAATTATGTAAAAGCTGTCAAATGGGCAGGATTATAGGCACATTAAAGGTGCTTTAAGATTTCATGCCTATAAATATTAGCAAAGAAGATTTAAAGGCAAATTTGTCAGTACATGCCCACGGTTCTACAATCTTGTTTTACAGCACTGCAATGTTATCACCTACATTTTATCATGTAACTGTGAAGTGTTTTGGTGGGGAGCAGCTGCTTGAAGCCTTGTCTATTTAATTCATGTAGCAGGAATTAAGCATTAAAAAAAAAAATTAGAAAAAGCTAACTCCTATTTCTCATCCTCTGGAAATGACTTCTTAACATTTTTATTTCGCAGCAAAACAATTCAAGTAGATCAACACAAACCTTTTGTATTTGGAGGGTCATCTTATAAAAAGCCATTATATATTTAATAAAGAATTTTGATTATGGCACCAATTACAAATACCTTTGAGTGAGAGTAATAACGCAGCAAATAATTTTGCCTGGTATTTACTTTTAAGTTGTGAACATTTTATTATAGTGTTTTGGAATGACTGCTCTTATTTATTGTGCATTATGAATGCCATGGGCACCTTCAACATAAATAGATATTAGCAGACCCCTAACATTTCTTCAGAGCTCTCTGGTATCCTTGTTAGACAAGTGCAGCATTTTAGTCATATTTTTGTGCTGGCAGATTTCTAGCCAATCTCTTAGTTAAACAGACTTAAAGATCTCAGAGGAGGAAGAAAACCATGTTCCCCTACAATTTTTCAGGGAAAAAAAAAAATCTCAGAGCCCTACCAAGGAGTAGAGTAAATTGTGAGCAATGCAATGTCAGTTGTAAATGTCTGCTCTGGGATTTCATCCAAACTGCACAGGCAGCAATAGAAAGTTTCCCATTTCTGTGAGTTTTGCAAGCGGCTGCTGTTAAGCCAGCGTGTGTGTGTGTGTGTGTGTGTGTGTGTGTGTGTGTGTTCTCTCTGTCACAAATGTCCAGGTCAGAAGGCAGCCCTAGATGGAAACCTATGTGTAAACTGTAACTGCTGCATCAGTCAGCAGAGCATGCCTCCAATGAATTTGCTCTTGCAGTGTGAGTTAGGAAGGTAAATGCTTGAAAAATCCTGAATGCAATTAGGCACAACATGGTTGTTCTCTCCAAGCTTCATTAGGCTTTGCTCTTAGTTTTCACATTCCCTGTTGGCTTGGACAAATGGCCAATCTCCAGTTAGCTTCAGTGAGAGCATTGTGGAGGAAGAGGGTTTATCTGAAAAAATGAGAAGAAAGGGATATAGTCGCTGAGCTGACATCTTGCTAAGGAGTAGGTGAAGGGAGGAAGAGAAAATGGTAAACAAATGGTTTCCCCAATGCACCTGGGAGAAAGCAAATTCAGCAACTACCAAAAAGGAGGCAGCAGAGGAACTTGCTATCTGCTTCCAGATGCAAATGCTTCTTACATCAGTGTTCAGGGTCCCCTAGAAGACAAATTGTAGACCTGGCTGAAACCCTCTGTGGGTTTGCAGTTGAGGGAATTGGTGGCTGTTGCACAATGGCAGTAGGGCTCAATGAAAAAATTAAATAGACGTTTTCCTTAGATGATAGGCAAGTAGGAACAGAAGCAGCAAGGCTGACACTTCAGCTGAACTTTTTTTTTTTTGTTTTTCTTCTGGCTCAGGGTCAGAAGGTAGCTGTTCAGGAAATTGGGTGCAGAAAAGGTAGCAGGTATTGAGCAGATCAAGAAAAAGCTTTCTACATGCACAGACAAGAGGAAGCTGAATGTACAATATAATGGGACTCTGCCTCCTTTCCCTGTGTGGGTTAGAAGAGGCAGAAATGTTCCAGCCCTTATAATGTCCACTCTGGAGCTATACACAGCTTCTGAAGAGTAGCCCCGTGGCAGCTGTGAAGGTGATGGAAAGTGAAAAGGAGCATAAGTCAGCTTAGGTAGAAAAATGTTATGGTTTCAATATCTAGGATCCCGTTGAGAGGAGAGAGAGGAAAAAGAGACCACTAAGAGGTCTTTTCTTACATGAAATGTTCCTGTGGCAAAATACATGTCCCCATAGATGAATGCTTGTCTTTTTCTGGGCTGGGGGTTGAGAAAAAGTTGGTTTTTGCTAGCAGTGTTACTGGATAAGTGCAAAGAAAACTGCCCAGACCACAATAATTAGATATCCTCTCTTGGACAAACCAAGTTATGGTTGTACAAAGCAATGATAAAGATTCGTGCAGCAGAGTAGGAAACAATGCAACTGTTGAAGTTTAGGGGCTTCCTATAGGGTTACAGCTGCCTATAGGGTCACCTAGTACATTTGATACACCCCACAGTAGTGCATCCTCTCAGAGTTCATAGATGTGGCACAAAAAGTCCTTTGCCTTTCTGGAGAAACAGAATGTCACAGAAAATCTCAACATCTCAGATGCTCATAAAAGTCTATGGTTAAAGACATGAACTGAGCCCTGGGAAAACAAAAGGTCCAGCTAAACTCTCAATGCTGAGCACTAAAACTGAAAAAAGGGGAGTGCCAGAGCAGCTGTGGATAAAGTCTCAGACAGCCACTGGTAAACTGAGGCACTTGTAGGCATGCAGCAGAGGTCAAAACCTTTCCATAAATAGTCTATGTTACCCATGACCTGATGTTCAAAGAGGTGCTATTAATCCTTTCCTCATGAGATATTGAGTAAAAGTGATCTGGGATTTACTCTTTTGTGAATGCCAATATTTCTGTGAGGTACTTTAGCCTATTACTTTTTCCAGGAAAGGTAGATTTAAGGACATATATCAACCCAACATGTACAACACTCCTGCCAGTAGGGAGACATGTCAATGAAAGAAATAGTCCTTCACTCCATCCTTCAATTACCATGTTCAGTTGAAAGACAGAGCAGGTATCTCTGCTCATTCTTTATAAACTGGCAAGATTTCAGGCATTGACTAAGACAGCTGGTGATACAGAAAACTCCTTATTCCTTGCCAGAACTTATTTATTATTAAAGACAAATTAACTGATGGGAGGTGGGTCTTCAGTGTTGGATAATCCTTTAACAAGTTCAATAGGATTGCCCTGAAAGGAGGTTTGTATGCCAGAAGGTATTTCCTGTGCAGTTTGTATACAAAGGAACTGGGAAAGGGAGAAAGAAGTTGAAAGATGGTGCTGTGAATGATAGTGCTTTTATGAGTAGTGGGGGATGTGTGCTATCAGACCAAAAGGTCTGAACAGGTGAGCAAGACCTCAAAGGTCCATGAACTGTGGAGAGGCTGGATGTGTTCAGGGGTGGGATCACCTCTTATGAACTCCCACAAAGAAACAACAATCATTGGGAAACACAAGCCATCCAGGAGAGAGGGCTCCACCTCCTCACTTGTATTTCTGGTTGTTGTGAGAATGATTAGACGTCTGGGAACCTGGACAGGGCAACCCAGATAATTGCTGGTGTTTCTTGGTGGCAGGTGACCAGTGCCTGTGTTTGCTCCCCAGGGCATCTCCTTCCTTGATAAACCAGGGTTAGAAGCAAAGCAAAGAGCAGCTGCTTGCTAAGGAGGCTAAAGAAGAGAGGCTCTTGCAGCAAATAGACAGCATCCTCTTTGCAGCTCTTTACCTTCCTTGCATGGGAGGGCACTGGGGTCCCTGCTGTGAGTGACAGCTCTCCCCAAATGTGGGAAACAAGTGAAGAAGAAATGATGACCTGCACTGAGTATGTTATTGCTGAATGATTCCCAGGTGAGTTCAGTTAATAAAGTCGCAGACAAATTAAACCACATCCCTCACATCTTGTCATTATTTCTGCATGTCTGGAACAATGAGGACCAAGACTGTTTTCTAGGCTCAAATACAGAAAATTGAGTTTAGTATATAGAAAAGGTATAGGGCTTTAGCTGGCTGTAGAAAGTATTTCCACAGCAAAGCTAACCTAAAATATATGTGAGTTTATTTTATTTAACAGGTACTTTTCTTATTATAAGCATGGGTAGTAATGTAGTCTATAGATCATCTTTGTTTTAATTCCAGTCTAGTTGTTCTAACATTCCATATTTTATCAACATATTTTAGAGGTTCTTGCTTCTTCTCTATTTTTTTTTTTTCCAGATTACATGTTTCTGCCAGCTTTGGCTACCCCACCTCAACCTCTCCCACCCCCCTCCCAGCCCCCAAACAGTGTTTACATTTGTAAATATACACTTCATAATAAATACCCTAGCAGCAGGCAACACAATGCCCACAAACCTGATTTTGCATCTGTCTAAAAAGAGTTCAGATAGATGATGAGGCAAGTATAATATAAGGAACGTATAAAATTGTAGAATAGCTCTGATAAATTCTGCAACCTTGTGTTAGAGTTGCTGAATGCTTTGAGTCCTATCCCACATGCTGAAACTGCTTTTCAAAATTAGGTTTTATATATGTATCATCATTGTCACTATTTACTTAGTGCATACTTTCTGTAGTCATGCATATTCTATGAATAACATTAAATATAAACATTTGGTATCTTACACTAATGGAGATTGTTTTTGTTTGATTACATATCTCAATCCATTCTTCATCAGAGAATTCTTGATCCAGATTGCTTTTGCACTTGATCTTAGCTTTTATCTCCCCTGAATTTATTCATCCTAAAAGGATATCAAGTGCAGATTTTTTCATGGTTTTTTATCCATAATTAAAAGCTAGCATTCGAAGGGAATGAACTCAGGGGTACAAAAATTCCTCAGTTTATCTCCCACAGATAATGTCTTATTTGTAAATATCTATAAACGTGTTGTTTTGGTGTATGGCTTATATTTCACTAATCTCTCAAAGGGCCTAAATATTTTTTCATTACAAATATCCTTGAGAGTCATCACGTCAAAATCATTCCACAATTAATAGAGGTTGCCTCCAAGGGCCTCAGGGAGAAGAGGGCTGTTAATAAGTGGACAAATAGGAGATGCTCTCTGGCCTGATTTAAAATGCTTCAGGACATTATGCACATGCTGGCAGGTTAGGCTTTGGTAAATTCCCAAAAATCTTTCCTGTTCACACATGTGTTTTTATAGCACCAGAAAATTCTTATTAATGACATGAAGGTGTGAGATCCTGTACTATTATCTTACAGCCACCAAAAATAGGAGGTAGATCCTTTGACTTATATGGAGATATATCTGTAAATGAAGCTTGTCAGCCTGAGGTGTAGTCCACAATTATTAGAAAGAAGCTTCTAAATCTTGATTTTTTTTTATTAATAAAACCCCAAAATGACACCATAAATGTTTTGAGCCTAGGGAAGGGAACCTTTAGTTATGCTTAATTTTTGAAATGGCTAATAAAAATTACTGGATAGTCTAAGAGTTCTGCTCACTGTTTATCTCACCTGAGTTAATACAGAGTGTAGATTCCATCTTTTCATTATCATTGCTCAAGTTAGTGGGGAAACATTTTCCTGGCTAAATAGAATTTTTCTGCTTTGTTTTGTTCTTGTTTTCCTGTTGGAGGGTATTTGTTAGTTTAAATCAATTGAAACTCAGAAAAAATGTCCTTGCTCCTTTTTGTGGGATGGTATCTGGCAAATATAATAAATATAATTGTTTCTGGAGAATAGTGTGTTTAAATAGTTTAAGAGAAAATTGTGTTAACCCTTTGTCTAGATTGGAGCAGATTCTCTGGTTACTTTCTTGGACTTTATCGAGTAGTCATATAGAAAACCTTCTATACTGAATATCAAAATCAGCCATAAAAATGGGCCCGTGGTTGTAACCTTAATTACAGCAAGGATATCCCCTCCAGAGGATGGTAATCCGGTTTGAGAAGCAGAAAGGCGGTTACTTCCCTGTGGGAATCTGGGAGCGATCCTCTCAAAAGCTTGGTGACATAGTCCTGTAAGCCTGATATGATTTCACTTTCAAATGTATTTAAAAATTCTACAGCAAATCCATCGGGGGCGTAGGCTTTCCCGCTTTCAACACAAATACTGTTTCCTTAATTTCATTCTCTGTCCTGGGAATCTGCAACAGTTCTTTCTGCTCTTGTGTCAGTTGTAGCTGCAGCTATTCCACCACTGATGAAAGAATTGGATTTTAGTGTTTGTTCAGAGGTACGTAAGTTGGCATAATAATTGTGCATAACTGTGATTCTCCAGGGTGAAGAGGAGTTTTGGCCTTAGCATTTTCCAATTTACTGGGTTAGTTTGGATCATTTCTTCTTTATTTCTCGAGTCAACTAACAACAAGCATACTCAAGGAATGGCTACTAAAAATAAACATTTTTTCCTCATGTTTTTATAAAGGGATAGAAGTACATATAGAACTAAATCTGCAGATCTTTCACAAGAACTTCTATACTCCTGTGCTTTAAATTTGTTGGAAGACAAACTTGTCTTCAGTGAGTAATTTTAAAATCTGATCTTGTCCCAACTTTTTTTTTTTTTTAACAGGATAAATACTTTTTTCTGAAAACAAAATATCTGTCAAACTCTGTGACCCTTCGATCCAACTCTCTCCTCTACTCTTCCAATCCTGTTCCAATGAAAGAAAAACTACTCACAAGAATTATTTACAAGGTTTAAAAATCATCACCATATGAAGAATAATTTAATAAATTCTCATTATCTTTATTCTTTTCTTTGGGAAACACTAGACTATTCCAGCAAATTTTCATCAAATGTCATCCTTAACCATAAAATCTGTCTAATATGAAAGAAACAAAAACTACAGTTTAAAGTAAAACTAGAAAAAACTCAGATAGTAACTTCCTGAGTATTCAGAAAAGATGGGATTAGGCCTAGAGTGGAGAAAGATAAGTACTTTTTCATCCTACAAAATCTATACAAATTACCAGGGAATGTACTAACCTTTGAAAATGTCTATTTATTTCAGTCAATTTTGAGTGCATAAGTGTCTGGCTTAGACTAGAAACAATTGACTTCGGACTGATAAAGTTATCACAGTCCCATCCTGAAAATCTTTATGAGATTCTCTGAATGTTGACTCCTGTCAAGCTTCCCTTGTTCCAACTCTTTTTATTTCCCTTTATAGTGAGGTTTGCAAGACAAAGACTGGTCCGTCTCAGTTCTGTGATAGCCTTATATTTCCCACTGTCAAGCAAGTAAAAGTGGAGCTTGCATATATATGCTTTCAAATTCCTAGGAATAAGTTAATTTGTTGTTCTTTTCCAAGAGATATGGAGCCCCCAACATACTGTCCAGGCAAGGTGCAGGGGGGAAAAGAACTTCCTTAATGGTCCACTCTGACCACTAAGACTGTATTTCTGGAAAATAACACACAGGTGAAAGTTGGTGCTTTTGAGCTTTAGTTTCAGTAAGAAAAGGGGGTTTTATCTGTTCTTGTTATCTTCTGGTTTTTTTCCTGAGTGCACAGTCCTAAGTACCCTTAATCTGTCCAGATTTATGCCGTAAGTCCCATTGAAAAAAATGTTGATCTAGTGTGTTAGGCATAAATCACCTTTTATCCTTTTCCTGCTCAGAAATTGTTTTCTGTTTGCTTACTTAATTGTTTCAGAAGCTACTTACAGACATGATTTAAAAGTTATGTCATTGCAAGATTTTCCCTATTTGTTTTGCTTTCCTTATAGTTTGCTTCAAATGACCATTTGTTGTCTTGAACATTGCTACCAGCACCAATTCCATTGGTAACTCAGGCTTTCTGATAATGACTGGAGGGAAAAAAGTTGATTCTTCTCAACTTCTTACTTTTCATGTTGATTGTTTTAAAGGTTTAACTGTAGAGATGTATAGTGTGGTCTTTTCCTGCCATGCTTTCTTGTAGAAATCTTCTGTTTACTCATTTTGGAGGAAAGAACTGACCTCCTCTTCCTCCTCTGCCAACAGGATGGTGAGAGTCTTTGCTTCTTTCTAGGTTTTCCTTTAAGCACTTTGTTTATATTTGGCTTGTCTCTTCCCTAGCACAAGGAATCTCCAACCCTGTGGATGTTTTCACCCACTTTCCCAAGTCCTGCTGCCAAATCTGCTGCTGCTCATCTTTAACTGTTTTGAACAGGACATCTCCTGCAGCACATTGATTAAGTACAGGAAGCATTAATGACCAGCAGCTCAGGGCATTGGGTTGTTATTGACTCTGACAGACCAATTTGTTTCTCCAATGTTCATTATTCTACAAGAGGGGCACATCAGACAAGGCAATTGAAATGTACAATATTGCCACCTGTCTCTTTTCTGCCCTGATTATGTACAGCCTAGACTTCAGTTCCAAAGTACACTAAGACCTCAGAGACATGAATTGTAAAAATTAAGATAATTAGAATTCCAGACTGGCCCAACTTGGAGCAAAGATAATTAATGCTAGAAGTTCCAAATAAGCACACATATGACCAGTAAATAGAAGTAAAATTAGGCAAAAGTTTCTATATTTCTTGGAATTATTAGTGTGTGGTCACAGTGACACTTTGTGTTCATTGCTGGGGAATGCACTCTGCTGAAACGCTGCAGTGTGCTGGAGTTAACATCTATTATCTAATAGGCTCATTAACAATGAGTGACCTAATGCCTGCAGCGAGAAGACTGTGAGGAAATTTTGGTAAGGTCGGAGCTATTTACGGAGCAGCAGCTACCGGATGTAAAAAGAAAGCCAAGGAGAGAATGACGCAGTTTGAAACATGTACTCACACTAAAACTAAAATATATATACTGGCACAGTGCACTGCTACTTCATTTTTAATGCATGTACTAACATTTTTGTCCTTTGCCATGAAATGGCATGTGACTTTTCCCCACATTCACCTTCTGTCCTTGCCTGTCAGCAGACATTTGGTCTGCGTGTCTCCATTCATAAAACATAGGAACCTACTAACAAGACATTCCTGGGAACAACAAAGATATTAAAATTCCTTAGGAACTGCTCTTGGATGCAGTCAAGAGTCAAAACATAATGCCATTGACAGATTCTGGTGCTAATTCCCAATGTGGTCCATCCATTTCCTTTTTACTATCTACGTAACAGCAGAGAACTATCTGCTGGTTTTATTTAAAACCGGAAAAATTATCCAGAGAAGTTTTTCTGACTTGCTTTCCCTTCCCTAAAATTGTACACAACAATGATATTTTTTTCTTGCACCATCCTTATACAATTATTCTTTCCCACTAGAAATAATGTTTGCTTCCTGCCAGTGGCTCTGATTCTCAACTGCCCTGCCCTGTGCCTCACAGCAGCCAGAAAAGGTAGATCTGTCTGCTTTAGGACAAAGTAGACAGGTCTATCTCTTTTAAGACAGACTTTCTGCACTTCTCTGGCAATATGAAGCAGCTGTAAACCCAACAGGGAGCAAACCCCAACAAGCCCAGTCAGTTCAAGTTTACAGATGTTTTATGTCAGCCAAACAGTGCGGTGCAGCCAAGGCAGACCAGTGAATCTGGCCCTCCAGATGGGTCTTGGTTTTAAAATTGAAAGTTGCAAAATAAATGTATTATCAATAACATTCAATTCATTTCCATAAGCTCTTGCAAGGACCTCCAGGCTCTGAAAACAGATTTGGTTTTCTTCCTGATCATTTAAACCCAGATGCTGCTTTTGATGGATGTGTCACATACATATGGTCAGTCAGGACCCACATATTTCCCTGCACTTTACAAAACTAAAACAAAAATATACATACCTTTGGTCTTTTGAGAAAAATGAACAGTAATTTACAGAGTGCCCCTGACTGCAGTTACGACATGTAGGGCAGCATCCTCACCAATCTGAAGGTTATAGCTAAACTTGGCTGGGATACCCTGGCTCCTAGTATGATGAGATTTTCTTACTGCACTCCTAAACACTTCGAGTTGGACCACTTCTGCAAAGTGAATTCTTCTGCAAAAATATCAAAGACAGAGTCACAGTCTCCCCAATGTGTGAAAGAGATTTGCCATGGATGTGGAGCAGGACCATCCTGACAGTGAGTGCCCATTCACCAGAGGTTTCTTTCCTGAAGGTGCAGTGGACTTTCAGACTGCACAACTCAGTGGATACAGGAGTTTTTAAAAATCCATATCAGAATGTTTCAATTATTTAACCCAAAATGTTTACCAGGTGAGTTTTTATCAAAGAATTTCTGCCCTGGCTATCTACCAAACAGATCTTATTTAGCACTTTTTCAAGACGGATGATTTTTTAAATATACCCATAAGCAAAATTTTAACTTACAGAATTTCTTTATGTTGAAAATATACTGACATGCCTATGAGTTATGAAAGATGTGTGTGCTTCTCTGAAAAATCAAAGACACCATTTAAACATCCAGGAGAAAACAGTCTGTACACTTATTCCATTTCTGAAATTCTCACCAAGCTGTGAGTGGATTTGAAAGAACTAGAAAGTACTTTGCATTTTATTAATTCATAGAGATCTATTTATTGTATGAGAGATGCAAAAAGCAGTTAAAATATATTAAATCAACATGCATTGTTAGTAAAAACAATTATTGTTCTTGCTTTTCTTCTAAGCTTCAACAGCTCTGTTTGTGCTACCCCCCAAAGCACAGTCATAAGTCCCAGAAATCCTGATGATGAGTCCAAGTCTTCTCTAAGACTAAATCTGTCCTTTGCAAAAACGAAAGAGGAACTTCTAATTTGAGGGGGTTTGTTGTTTGGCTCATGTTTGGCTAATTTGGCTAATTTTTCCTTTTTCTTTTTTGTGAGAACCAACTGTTTACTGTTGGTTATGACCTTGGAAGAGCAGAGTGGTGCTCCCTTTGTACCAGCCCGGGTGCACATGCACAGGGCCATTTCTCCCTGCCGTGCCTATCTGCCTGCAGTGTCAGGAAATTTACAGCTCTCCCTCTGGTCGTTTTAGAGAGGTTTGGCCCTGTTTCCTCCTGTGGGATGCAAATAACTCCCGTGGACTTCAGCGAGGGTTATTCATAACCCACAGCTGGGGGTAAGGGCCGTGCTGGTCACTCGGAGGGCTGCAGTCCCGGATGTGGACAGCTGCTCCGTGCCACAGCTGCCTCTGCCCACAGGTGCCAGGGCCAGCGAACCAGGAGGAGCAAAGGCCACCCTGACTGACCTGCATCTACCTACATGACAGACAGATATCTTGAAAATAAATAGGAAGCTGGGGGCAGCAGAAGGAAAGATACAGTCTTAGCAAAAGCAGCATTGAGTCAAAACAGACATATATTCCTACAGAATATATGCTATACAGAGTGAATGTGAAAAGGCTAATATACAACCCAGAGCCTCTCTAGCCTTGCATTAGGCTTCATTTAAAATTCTTACCCGTGCTATATGCACTCCAAAGCAGTATGGGCTGGTCATTTTACTGCTGTTGCTCTTTATTTGCTTCAGTTTTTGTTCATGAGCTGAGTGAAAGTAACAGACATAATTTTGATGTTGTTTCAAAAGCATGAAAAGGATCTTTTATTTGAACTCCATCATAATCAGACCTCTGAAGATCTAACTCCCCTCATGTCTATGGATACAAATACTTCTGTGAGATATTGTGAT